>CM061920.1:386537931-386698966 GCA_031002005.1 Vandiemenella viatica | reverse complement strand
ATGAAGGAATTGCCACTCTTTCCACAAAGCTTGCCCCTCTACATAGCTTATAGCATTATATTACATAGTCATGGTCATAATTTAACATTAAGTGCTATGCTTTGGTTGTATTATGAATGTTTTTCATGAAGTTATTAACCACAGTAGATGTATTACATGCATCTTGGTATGGGATTAATGACAGCATAAAATTAAGTCAAAGCTCCAGAACATGGAAAGTTCAGTCTAAGCAGAAATAAAATGAAGTAAAACAGACTCTTAGAATGATGGCCATCAAACCTTAACATAAAATAATCACTTAACTTTTTAAGTGATGGGTTGTTAAAATATACCTGTGATGTAGTACACTATACCTTCAATCTACCTACAATTCATGCATTGCTACAACCTAACTGCAAAACCTCTTCATTTTTTCATTTGAAATCACTCCTTCTCTATCCCTGATGGTTTATAGCACCTCATCTACATGTAACATTCATTTCTCCCATGAGTTACCTCATTCTGCTTACACTATTTGCTAAGCAACTTGTTAACACTTCCATTTTCCCCTTACCTCATCCCTGCTTAATGTTTCCAATTGTCATCATAGATTTCAATGACTAATCATTTTGCCCTGATCTACTCCTAATAGCATTGGAGAGTCCCATTGCCTCCCATATCCTCTTGCCAATATAATTCCCCGCAGGGGCCTGGTACGCAAGTGCCAGGTACGGGTTTGGCGAACCCGCGGTGCCCGAGCTGGAAACTTGTGAGCGCCGCAAGTTTCCCACACCGTAAACTCCTACCATGCTTCAACGACCACCGTAGGCGTGGCGGTGGAACGTTGTGTGCCTAGGAGAACGGGGATCTTGGCTTCATCGCCCCGGATCGCGAGGACGGTACAAACCTCTATAAAAAAACCCTCAACCTCAAGGTCAGGATACGTGCCGAGGAGGTGCATGGGTGAGAGGCAGATCACTCGCTAACGTACAACCTCAGGGGCACCTGCGCACTCCTGTTGTACTAGCGCTTTTCTTTATAATGTTTTTTGCTCGTGGGATCAAAACGAAGACTCACAAACAAAAACAAAAACCCCCTGCGGCCCGGGTGTGCCGCAGGTTAAAAAATATACACCCAGTTCCAAACAAGCGGGTGAGGGTTGACAGCCCTCCTCCGGAACAAGTCGGCAGTAACAGACAGGGTTGTATATAGACAACGCCTTTGTTATTATGGCAAGAACGGAGGGAACCTTTCGAAAAGGTCTCTCCGTTCTACATTACAGAAAGGACTTGAGGGAATATCTGGTACCCTAAAAAGCGTGAAAAGCTGAGGAATGGGGACCCTGCTCCTTGAAACATCTAATCACAGGCAGGCTGTTTCACTCCTTAAGTGTGAGAAGCTCGGGGAGTTCGCAGTGAAATGCGAACTCCATTAAAACTCTAAACTCTAGCAAAGGAGTCATCACTTGCAGAGATTTATGATATAGAGTCCGAGGAACTCCTTAAGGAGTGGGGATCAGAAAATGTGGTCGAGGTTAGGCAGATCAAACGAAGGGTTAACGGCAATCTTGAGAAGACTGCCACCTTCGTCCTGACGTTCGACACTCCGACGTTGCCGAAATCCATTAAAGCTGGATACTTAAATCGAATGTTCGCCCGTATGTCCGGACCCGATGCGCTGCTTTAAGTGCCAGCGGTTCGGGCATACGACGGCGAACTGTAAAGGCAACGCCACTTGTGGGAAATGTGGAAAATCGGCGCATGAACCGGGTGCAACTTGCACCCTCCCACAGGTGTGCATTAACTGCTCCGGGTCACATCCAGCCTGGAGCAGGGAGTGTCGAGTGTACCTTGAAGAAAAGAAGGTACAGGAGTTGAAGACTAAGGAAAGAATATCCTTTGGCGAGGCGAAGAAACGGTTTAAGGCGCTGGCGCCACCGGTCTTCGCCACTAGCTTCGCCAAAACGTTGTCAACTCCCGTCAGGAAGGAGAGCGTTGCTACGCAGACGACCGTTGTGGACACGGGCACGAGCATGACATGCTCGTGCCAGTGCAAGTGTGGTGCGCAGCCCACTAAGGTCCTAACACCAAGGACCGCGGTCGTCGGTAGTAGCGCTTCTGCTAACCCGACCACTACAGCAGCAGGGTCATCAAGTCCACCAGCCAAAGCACGGCCATCCGCTCCAGTAGCTGCAGCCGTGGGTGCCTCTGCAACAGCAGAAGCAGCACCCATGGCAAAAGCTGCATCGCCGGCAATAGTAGCAGCAGCAACGCCATCTGCCGGAAGCGGATGGCAGTAGTGCAGAAAGTTCGGGGTCCGAAGTTTAAACACACGGACCCCACATGTTCTTGAAGTCCCCTCACTTCTCCTCCCAGTTCCCAACTGGGGGGAGGGGGGACAAGGCCTCGGCGGAAGAAAGATCCGCAAGACGCCGAGGCCTTAGAACAAAAGTCGTCTTCGGACCCCGAAGATGACGTTATGCTGGTGGACGTAGACCCTGGTCCCGTTCCTCAGCAGACACCAGACCCTGACCCACCCGACCCGGGGCGGGTGGTTTTAAATAGGTAGAATGGCTCCCATACTTCAGTGGAACGTAAACGGATTTCAGGCTCACAAAGAGGAAGTCCAACTCTTAGCACGGTCTAATCCATTGTGTCTCTGTCTACAGGAGACACATTTTAGACCACAACATCAGCCAGTGCTAAGAGGTTATGACATATTCCGGAAGGACGATACCGAGGGTGATCGAGCGAAGGGCGGAGTGGCCGTGTTTGTTCGGAACACTGTCCACTCCGAACCCATTGCTCTCACCTCTCATCTGCAAGCAGTAGCGGTGAAAATACACGGTCCAATCCAACTGACCGTATGCTCTGTCTATCTGCCACCCAGTGTGTCAGTCGGCTACGACGACCTGGTTGGCATTATACGACAACTCACTCGGCCCTTTCTCCTTTTGGGAGATTTCAACGCCCACAGTGCGTTGTGGGGTTCCACCACCGATTGCCCCAGGGGCCGAGTGGTTGGTAGATTGATAGAGCAGGAGGAAATTTGTATCCTGAATACAGGGCAAATGACTCATTTCACCACTGCTACCGGTACGTCTTCTGCCATTGACCTTTCCTTGTGCTCCCCCTCCATCGCGGACTCCGTGCATTGGGAGGTGGATCGCGACCTACATGGAAGTGACCACTTCCCTGTTTGGATGCACGTTGAGTGTGAGCGGGGAGGAGGTAATAACCGGCGTAAATGGAACGTCAGTGGTGCAGATTGGCAGCTCTTCTGCCGTTCTGTACTGCTACAACCCTGTGGTAGTATACAGGAGAAGGTGAATCACTTCACAGAAGTGATTCACCGTGCAGCTGACGTCTCCATGCCGAAAAGCTCCGGAACGCTGCGAAGGACGCCCGTCCCCTGGTGGAACGACGATTGTCGTTCCGCCATCCAGGGTCGTAGACGGGCGCTACGTCGTTTTAAGCTGTGCCCAACAGCTGACAACCTAGCAGCGTTTCCGTATTGCCAGAGCTAAGGCGCGTCGAGTTATTAAGGAGAGTAAGAAGAGGTCATGGCAGAACTTTGTGAGCACAATAAATCGTTTCCACACCTTCATCGAAAGTATGGGAGTCCATTTCGCCGTATATCTGGAAGGTACTCCCGCCCACCAGTATCTGGATTACTGGATCATGGACGTATTATTACCGACGAACGAAGCATAGCGCAGCTGATGGCGGAGAACTTCGCCGCGGTCACTTCATCGGCCAACTTTGAACCTCGGTTCCAGCGACAAAGAGTTGCTGCCGAGAGGCGCGCGCTGTGCTCTGATTCGTCGAATACAGAGGCATACAATCGCCCATTTACATTTTTGGGAACTGGAGTCAGCGTTGAATAGCGCTAACGACACTGCTCCAGGGCCCTGATCTGATCCAGTACCAGATGCTGAGGCATCTTAGTAAAGATGCTAAAGAGTACCTTCTGGATACTTTTAATGACATATGGACCGGAGGACACTTCCCCGACTCATGGAAAGAAGCAACGCTCATCCCTATTTTAAAACCTGGGAAGGATAAGTTGTTGCCAGGTAGCTATCGTAGTATCGCCCTTACAAGCTGCGTGGGTAAGACACTGGAGAGGATGGTTAATCGCCGCCTCGTCTCGGTGTCTAGAATCCCAAAACCTACTGAGGCCGCTTTCAGTGTGGCATTCAGGAAGTTTCCGTTCCACCTTGGACAACCTGATCCTGCTGGAAGCGGCGATACAGGATGCGTTTCGGTCCGCAGCAACACCTTGTGGGTGTTTTTTTCGACCTTGAAAAGGCCTACGATACTACCTGGCGGCATTTGATTTTAAAACAGTTACATGAATGGGGTTTTTAGGGGCAAACCTACCCCGTTTTTTAAAATCATTTTTATCTGGTCGTTGCTTTCCGGTACCGAGTCGGTAGTGAAGTGGTCCTGATCTTTTTATTCAGGAAAACGGTGGTTTCCTCAGGGTTCAGTTTTAAGCGTGACTCTCTTCGCTATTGCGATAAATAGCATTTTAAAAGTTATAAGGAGTCCTATACGGTCCTCCTTGTATGTGGACGATTTTTTTTTGAATTTTTATTGCGTCTTCCAGCCTGAGAAGCGCAGAGCGGCCAGCTGCAACTCGCGCTGAACAGGCTGGATGAATGGTCAAGTGCACACCGGTTTTTCGTTTCTCTGCCGAGAAAACCCGGTGTGTACTTTTTACTCGCAACAGGAGTCTCTTACCGGAGCCCCACCTTACCCTGAGGAACACTGTTTTATGTTTTACGGAATCTGTACGGTTTTCTGGGCTTAATTTTAGACAATAGATCTAACCTGGCTACCACATCTCAAGATGTGAAAGCCAGAGCCTCAAAAGCTCTAAATGTTTTAAAATGCCTGTGTGGCAGGTCATGGGGCGCTGACCGCTCCTGCCTGCTACAATTTTTACAGAGCCTTTGTACGGTCGCGGCTGGAATACGGTTTGTATCGTGTATGGTTCGGCACGGGACAGCTATCTCCGTATACTAGACAGTGTCCACCATGCTGGAATTCGGCTCGCCACGGGTGCATATCGCACCAGCCCTATTGTCAGCATTTGTTGCTGACTCGGGCGAGCCGCCGCCTCACCATCCGCCCAGCAACATCCTCATGGTGCGACACTACCTTCATGTTGCCATAACACCTGGCAGTCCCGTGTACGACATA
This sequence comes from Vandiemenella viatica, assembly GCA_031002005.1. NCBI lineage: Eukaryota > Metazoa > Arthropoda > Insecta > Orthoptera > Morabidae > Vandiemenella > Vandiemenella viatica. The sequence goes on along the minus strand of CM061920.1, from coordinate 386,693,780 downwards.
GTTCTACACCCCAACCACGAACGGCTCTATGCCAACCGGCATAGAGCCACTAAAACCGTTCAGCTACCGTACAAGGGCTATTTTAGAACAATATGGATTAGAGCTTCCATCTTTTTATCACCAGGGTTGGAGTAAATCTCCTCCTTGGCTTTTAAAGAGGCCCAGAATAATTTTAGACCTGTGTCGGTACAACAAAGTGTGTACCGCTGACAGTGTTTTTAATAATGTTTTTAGAGACGTTCTAAATGAGCATCATATTTTTACCCCGGTGGTATACGGATGGGTCTAAGCAGGCTGACGGAGTTGGCTGCTCCGTCGTGTTCCCTCGAGCGACTTACACATACAAAACTTGATGGCAGGTGCAGCGTTTTTACTGCCGAGTGCTACGCCGTGCTAAAGTCGCTCCAGCATATGAAAGTAAATCGCGAAAAGTGTTTCATCATATGCTGTGATTCCCTGAGCTGTGTTCAGGCCATAGGAAATATGTATCCAGCAGATCGTCTAGTCCAGGACATCCAGGACGCCCTCCTTTCCCTCCAATCTCGTGGAAAGGAGGTATTATTCTGCTGGGTACCGGGCCATGTGGGAATCAGGGGGAACGAGGCAGCTGATGTAGCTGCCAAGTCAGCCTGCGACAAGGTCAGAACCGACTTTGTACCGGTCCCAAAGTCAGACCTTGCCTCGGCGGCGAAGAGATTTGTTTTAGATGTTTGGCAGAGGCAGTGGCTGGAAGTTGAGCATAACAAGCTCCAGCTGGTCAAACCGACCGTTCAGCCGTGGAGCAGCTCCTTCCAGCGGGCGAGGAGGGATGAGGTTCTCCTTACTCACCTCCGTATAGAGCACTGTCCTCTAACTCATAGTTTCCTTATCCGCCGAGAGGACCCTCCGGAATGTGATGCTTGTGGCGTACCTTTGACGGTACGCCACATTTTAACTGATTGTGTTTTATTTCTTGACTTAAGGGCAGACGTTGGCTTAGCCAACGATCTGTCCCTTATTTTAAACGATGACGGTGACAACGTGGCTAAGGTTTTAAAGTTTTGTTGCTTGGCCGGTCTTGTCCCAAAAATTTTGGGCAGATCGGCCTAGGTTTTAGATTGGATTGGTGGCCTTCTACGACCACCAATCCAAGTACCTTTTTTACTTGTGGCACTGCTGATATGGCTGGCCCTTTTATAGCCAGCCAGCTAACTTGTTTTTTTTTTTTTTAAACTGGTTGGCCCTTTTACAGCCAACCAGTTAATGTATGTAGTTTTATATTTTATTGCCTTGTCTCAGTTTTATATCTTATGTTGCCGTCTGTGTGGCCGATCTCTTTACAGTCGGCCACGCAGGCGGTATTTTAGTTTGTATGTTAGTATTTTATTGTGCCGTCTCTGTGGCCGAACCCTCTACAGTCGGCCACACAGACGGCAATTTTGCCACGTTGTCATTCCTGGTTGTTGCTAGGGCGCTAATGACCCCGTCGTCGACGCGCCCTAAAATCCTAACAACAACAACAACAACAGCCAATATAATTCCCCAGTTAGTCTATCTTACACCCATTACCTGTGAACTTCTCTACAACAGCTGCCACACTTTTGGATAATGGGTTTCTAGTTAATAGAAGTTCAAGGTAAAGAATTTTTTTTTTTATTCTCCAAAGAGAAGCATATATATCAAAAAAAGAATAGAAAAATGAATCAACACTTACCTTAGATGATGGTTTCATGGGGTGAACACACAAAAAAAGCACAAGAACAGGAAAAACAATGAATATTTCGGGACAGGGCCCTTTGTCAACAGGAGAACAGTCATTTTATGAGACGGTTCCTCCATAATGTTCTCCTGTTGATGAAGGGCCAAGTCCCGAAATATTTGTTACCTGTTCTTGTGCTTTTTTATGTGTTCACCCCATGAAACCATCATCTGAGGTGAGTGGTAGTTCATTTCGCTATCCTTTTTTGTAAATCCATTCCATATTTAGCTCCTATTAATTCCTGGTTACCATATTGATATATATATGTTGGATAGGAGAAAAACCACCACTTACGATAGAAGAGGATTCCTGTGGTGTCAATACATGAAAAAAACACGTACACACATGGACTAAAATTTTTGAGCCTATAGTCCTTCTTCGGTAGTAGTAAGATGGCTGCGTGTTGGAAGCTGGCAGCCTGCCAGGCCGGTAGCTCATGTGGGGGGGGGGGGGGGGGTAGAAAGGCATGAGCTAAACAATACTAACAAATAGATAATAAACCTGTCCATAGGGACCCGTCACGTAAGCATGCTAGACGTCAGCTGATGGTCCTAAATTCCCTAATAAGTAATGGATGTATGTGCAAAAAACTGAGAAATATTCGAAAACAATATCAATTTACAAAAAATAATTGGAAATTTAAAATTAAGCTAAATATGAAGTTAGAAACAACAAAAAGATAGGCTCTGGTGAGTGGTGGTTCTGTGGGAAAAGATAGGAAGGAGGTGAGAGGGATGGGTGGCAGGAAAATTGGTGCTATCTTAAATTTAGTCCTGGTGGTTGTCTGGTGCCCAGTTGGTACTAATATGCCAGTTCCCACCTTCTGAGTTCCGAAATGATGCTTCTGTTGGAGAGGACTCTGATGGCGCGGACCTCAAAACGTGTTAAAGATTGCTGGTGCCATGAGTGGTGGCATGATAAGATACAGGGTGGTCAGGGTTCTGGGTAAAAACCGATTGTCTGTGTCCATTCATTCTGATGGCTAGTTGATTTGTTGTCAGACCAATGTAGGAGGTTGGGCAATGGTTGCAGGTGAGTTGATATATAAGGTGGGAGGATACACGCGTGGCAAGTCCTATGATGAGGAAGCTTTCCCCAGTTACGGGGTTGGTAAAGGTGGTGGAAGGCGGGTGCATACTGCATAATTTGCAGCGGGATCTGTTGCAAGGAAACAAACCTTGGGGCTGCCTTGCAGGCTGTGGGACTCCTTGTTTATGGACTAAGAGTTGGTTGAGGTTTGGAGGTCTGCTGAAGCAAATCCTGGGTGGGTGAGGGAGGATTTTTGTAAGGAGGTTTCTCACCTCTGTGCAGGCTCGAAGGAAGTCGTTACCTTGTCACAGGACTCGGTTGACGGGTTCCAAAGATTACTGTAAGAACAGATATGTCAAACTTAGGTGTCCTGGAGTATCCATTGATAAAAAGCTAACAAAGGGTTGCCCACAGGAATCCATTTGTGGTCCGATATTTTGGAACATTGGGCTTGAACCGGGAAGCACAAGGCTGCAAAGAATGCCAGAACTCCTGAGACTTGTTGCCTTTGCTGATGATCTATTCTTAATTATAGATGGTAAAATGAGAGCCGAAATTGAGGCTAAAAGCGCAAAGGTTCTCCGTGAACTCAGTCGATGGTACAGACAAGTCAAACTAAGATTAACACTTCAAAAAACCTGTTATACGTTACTGAAAGACAGATTACAGAGCAATCCAATCATCAAAATAGATGGAGTTATGATAAGAAGAAGTCCTTTCAGTCGATACCTAGGTGAGAAATTAGATGAAAGTCTAAATTTTATGGCCGATATGGAGGAAGCATGTGAGAGAGCCACCTCAGTCATGAATAAAATAATCAGTATGGGGCAAAAGCATTTCAAATTTCAACGCTTGTTATTCGAATATACCACAGTACAGTGTTAACATAAATTGTAGGGTATTCAACCAGCATCTGGGCAATACACTTCAGAAAAGTAAAACCCAGCAAACTTTTGAGCAGGGCACAGGAAAGTATTCTACTCAGGCTGAGTGGTGCTTACAAAACAACAGCAACTAATGCCTTTACTGTGGCACTTGGGGTGTGACCACTGGACTTGGAAGTTCACAAGTGGGGAGCATTATACTGGTTCAGGAAAGGAAATCTGGAACTGGTAGAGAAAATCATGGGAGCACCAGCAGCAACAGCTGCAGAGGTAAACAAATTGTTATTGGAAGAATAGCAGCAAAGGTTGAATGTTAGCGCAACATGATGTATGATAAGTTTCCAAATGTCTGTGAAAGGCTCAAAATGTCGCATCTTCTCCCATCGCCTGGGTTGGTATATTACGTAAAGGATCATGGACCTTACAACAGTGAACTGCAAAGGAGGAATAGTGGACAGCGGTAGCTGCAACTGCGGAAACGAGGGCACTCTGGAACATGTATGGGAATGTGCTTCAACATGTAACAGACTAAGCTGATACCGGGGTTGGACTATCAGCTTAGTACCTTATCTGAAGTTTCACTTTGAAGAAAAATGTTCTGACCTGCCTTTAATAATTTTGAATGACCATGTTGCCTGCTTAGGAACTCAACTGAAATGCTAAACGGCCGCCACAAAGCTTTATAACCCAAAGCTAAGGAAAGGTTTTACCATGAAATAACAAAAGTTCACTTTAAGAAAAAATCTGAATTTATTTCCAAGTCACACACATGTTCTAAATATTGCATAAAACAGTTGAGTAGGCAATCGAACAACATTTCCAGAAAAATTGCAGGTTGTGAAGTAAATCGAACTGACTTTAAAAAAACCCCTTTGACTGCTGACAGCGGATCGTCTACCTGCCACGCTGAAGCCGGCTACCTGTGCTAAGTGATTATTCCTGGGGACGGAGCGGCCCGCGCTGTCTCACACGCCCAGTGCTGGATGTTCCTGGCGCTACCTCTCACGGCTGATACACAATAAATACTCTCACTACATAGTTTCTCTGCAAATAAATTACTGTAGAATCAATCAATCACTAACCCTATTTTTCGTCACTAATAATTACATCTTGCTTGTAGTTTTTACTAGATTTTCGCAGCTTATGTCGAAAGCATCGTGATTCTTAAATTTACCTTAATAGTTTACTGTTCTTTCATGCATACCCGTTTATAACAACTGCAATTTTCTATATGTTCCTTACTGTATCAGAGTGTTTTTGTTGAATTTTAAAGAGCATAGATTCGAAGAAGATGCTAGAAATATTTTACTTCCACACTTACATATTGCGTTCAGACCACGACTGTTAAATTAGAGATATTCGAACTTATACAGAGAGTTAAAGGCATCCGATTTTTCCTCGTGCTATTCACGAATACAAAAAGATGCCTGAAAATGATAATTGCACAAGCATCCTCCCCCACACACCGAAATTTGGCTTGCGGAATATCTTTGTAGATGTAGATTCCCAAAATATCTCGATGTTGACTGAATGTTTGCTGCACTTTGTAATTACCCGATTATACATAATTTTGTTTCTTTGATGAAATTTGTTCCACATAAGTACTCAACAGATTTTTCAACATTTCAAAGCTGTGAAGTGTCTATCCATTACTACGCAAGTTGATATAGGGGGGGGGGGGGGTCGGATAAATCTCACCAAAGTAACAAAAATTGGTATCTGGATATAAGTTCACCGAGAATTGCAGTATTTAGAAGAACATCTCTGTTCCAATATTAGCTAATTTTCAATTTTTTTCACGCAATGCATCAGAAGACAAATAGCTATGAAACAAAAAATTTCATCATATTCAGTATCTTTCCACTTTGATATTCAAGAATGCACTGATTCTGGAATATTCTCTATAGTGGTTTTATAAAACCGATTCTTTTCATCAGCTATATGTTTCATCAGTTCTTCTGTAAAATAAATAACATGAAAACTGACAGAATATTTGGCACATTCCCTATTTGACACACATGTCCGGACAGCGTATCATCAAATGAGTGACTAACTGGACAAAAATCATTTTCTTTCCAGTCAGTTTTATCACTAAGACGTAATTTCTTCGTAAGCGTTTCACTATCACTTTCTGATTCTTCAGATTCAGAACAACTAACATCTCTTGTTGAAACATGAGACTGCATTGACACCCCTGCTGAGGAGTATGGTTTATGACTACAGCCTTCCGATTCTGTGGAAAAGCTATCACTTCCATCAAAATCAAGTAGTTCATCCTCGGTGTCACTCCTCGTAAGAATCTCCATGATTTCTTCCTCAATGCACCCATGACGTCTTGCCATTGTCTTCATAAAATACAGGAATAGTGAACTGTAAAGCAACGCCTAGGCTCCCTACAGACAAACATTCGGACGATAAGCTAGCGACCAGAACTGCAAAAGGCTATTGAGAAATTGGTCGTGAAGTCCGCTGTACGACTCAGGTAGCGGCGCGTGTATATTCATCATCAGCACTCAGGTAGCGGCAGGCGGGTGTGGCTTAACTCGTCAACAGCACTCAGGGGAAAACCGGCGGCTGCGTCTAAACTCATCATTACCACTCGGGGCCAGCAGGCAGCATGACGTGTATACACGTCAACAGCAGTCAAAGGGTTAAAGATTTTAAAAGTTAATGATGATTTGTAACTAGACACGCTGTTCAAAGTAAACCATTATGGCCGACACACGTTGCAAGCCTAACACCGCCAACTTCCTGCTCCCACCGACACACGCCACGACAAACTTGTGCAGATTTACCTCACATTGCGTTCCCGGAGTAAAGACCAGATGAAATCGAAATAAAGACATCCCACACCTCGGGGCTACCACTTATATTGACTCCAACTGTACACCACATGTATACTGTGGCTTAGCCAAAATGTGTAAATGATTTAGATTTTAAAAAGTGTTCAAACTTTTACAGTGTATATTATTATCTTCGAGATGCTTAAAGGATGTTTAGTGAGAAATTTCTAGTGATTAGTTTTAATTTTCGTTTAATTTGTGTAGTGATGATGACCTAACACAATTGGGGATTTACCTAAACGTTTGAATTTATTCAATTTTTTTAGGAATACTGCTGAATTTTAAATTACATAGATAAAATTAGTGACAAAAAGTTCTACTTAAATTCTTGAGTTCGATGGTGTAAATTTTATGAAAATTGATGGCAAGATGGCCAAGATATGGATTTAACAAAATTAGGCTTTGAAACTGTTTAGCAGTTACTTGGTTTGTAGTTAATAATTATTAAGGTGATGTTTGTACCGAAAAAGAAAAACTTATAAAGGTTTTCTTTGAATTTAGTTACATATTTAAAAAGTTATTTTATCTATGGAAATGGTATGTTTCACTCGCAAATAATTCCTCAGTGAAAACACGTGTGTTTAGTGACGAAATAATCTTTAAAATGTCTATAAAATCTGTTCTACTGCATGGAATGTTATGAAATTTAAATATATTAAACTAGATTTTTGGTTCTTTCAAGAAATCTACTTTTTAGATCAGATTAGATTACTAGGAACCTATGATTAAAAATGTTAAAAGCGAAATGCATTAATTGAAGTGTTTAAAAATTTATTTATGCTATTTACGCGGTCAGAAACTACAGAATTTTAGTGAATTTAACTTTCTTTTTAATTATTATTATTTTAAAATTACTTTACTTCACTTAAAAGTGTTCAGAAATAGTGAAATGGTCACGTAGCAAAAATCTGTTTTTACAAGTTGCATTATAATGGATTATCTTATTCCAGGTTGGTTTAAAGTTTCTTTACTATTATAAAAAGTTTATTTAATGCTTTTACTAAATGTTGAGTGACTTTACTGCCTTTAAAATGGTTTATTTAACTCTTTCCTACCGGCTATTGGAAAAAAGGGAAATTTATAATTTCAATTATATATTTATATAAAGGTACTTGGAATTAAACACACACATTTTTTTTCAATTTTTTTTTTTTTGCACTCTAAGGGGGCATCCATAAATTACGTGAGGTGAAATAGGGGGGGGGGGGGGTCCGGAGAAATCTCACCAGATCTCACCAAGGGGGAGGGGGGGGTCTACGGAAATTTCACGTGTGATTTTGCAAAAAATTTGGGGACAATAGAGCAAAAAAAAGGTCTACAATTTGCGGCAAAGTCAATTTTAGGAGGGTATTTCGTTAAGGTTTGACCTAAAAAAAAAAGGTCTCCAAAAGTTTGCAGAGCGATTTCTAGGGGGGGTTCTCACGGACCAAATCTCACCAGAGGGGGGGGGGGGGGTCCAGAAATCTGGAAAAACACCTCACGTAATTTGTGGATGCCCCCTAAGTGCTAATTACTAAGCCGGTACTTTGTGTATCACAGGATGTACAGCAATAGCAATCGAAATCAATTATGTTCATATTGGTATGAAATGTTTGCCTCATGATATTAAAAAAAAAAAAAAAATTATTTTTGCTCATTCAGACACAAAAGACATTGTAGTGCAACATTTGGAATGATGTTTTGACTGTGTTTTCTTCATTCTACATACTTCACATCTTCATCTGATTTTTACAATTTAGGGACAGTGTATACCTCTGTTTCCCAATCTTACATCTCTCATTGTGGAATAGTATTACTTGTGTTGTTTGAATGGATGAGGGCTTGTTGAAATATATATAGATGACCTTTTCTTCTTACTGATATCCTTCATAGTTATCATACCTTGTGCAAAGGATCTTCTAAAATTTTTTACAGGCTTTTTTTCAAATATCGGACCATTTATGTTATAGGCATTGACAAATACAACATCCAGAATTCCCAAAAACAATCTTTACCACGATTTCGGTAATCATCTGTCAGCATTGCACAAAGTCATCAGCTGATCAGCAGTATCAACCCCACACATGAAGGTATTGTAGTCCTTGACGACTCCTGAGCATGAAATTGCCGACTTCAATCCATCTTTTTCTTTGCATATAACTAGTGGTGTAACAACAGGCTGGCAGGATGGGCAAAATGCTATGAGACCTACTGCCGGAGGTGGCCCCCAATGACCGGCCAGAGAGGCCCTCTGGTCCAAGATCCACCAGGTCACCAATCCAACCCGAGAGAGGGCCCATCTGTTGAAGTTGCCATTGACCCCAACCAGTGTAGTGGAGTTTCACTGCTGCCATGAAAATTTGATACTAAATGTATGACCTTTTTATCCTTCCATTTCCAGTAGCAAATACCTAGGTTTGTAAATTCATTGTCACAATCTCCTCTTTTTAGTTTTCCGTCAGCAGATTGTTAGAAAGTCCCTTGCAGTAGGGTCTGATTCTGCCACAAACAAAAGTTGTTTCAGTTTTTTAATAATGAAACTGATGAAAAATAATGATAATACTAGATAACATCGTCATTGCTCCATTTTTTTCAGTCAATTGTAAGACCACTCTTTGAGCTAATGAGTAATCTGAGAACATTCCAGTCATTTCTTCATTTTTGCCTTAATAAATTATAAACTTCTAAGAGAAGAGCTGATAAAATATAAACTTCTAAGAGAAGAGCTTCAATCAGAGAGTATTTCATAAAAATATCCATTTGAAAATATCTAAAACAATGATAAAACCAATTGTGTACTTGCTAAATCTATTGACCAATGATCTGTATAAAACTACCCAGAAATCCCTGACGGTACTTATAAGTCCACGTTGGATTTTCTAGATTATTTAGTAAAGAAACTAGAAAAACATATTTTATAGGTAAAAAATATATGGTTAAATGTTCAAACTAAAAAAGTAATAACAGAAATTGACACTTACCAAGTAAATAATCATCTAAAAATTCATTGTAATGTACCATTTGTTACTTTTGTCAGTATGCTGTCAAGCCCCAACTTAGAAAATTAATTTCACGCAGAATTTAAAAATTGTCATTGTCTGACTTAATCATACAACAATACATCAACAGGCTTAAAAATGCAGTGGACACTGGTATTGTCGAATTATATGGTGGTAAATACAGTGGTACTTATAAGTACCGTCAGGGAGGAAAGGGTTAATGAATTAGGTTGTGGTATCAGCTTCTATTGAAACGTTCCTATCATAACCTGTACTTGCAATGAAAACTATATGTTTAAATGAAAGCTTACTTCCTCCCTTCTACTTGAACCTAAGAAAACTAGACTTTGCCAAAATTCTAAGGTGCTTACAAACAGTGGAACAAAGAGCGCCATACCAGTAAATATTACAAGGCAGGCGCATTTTTGACATATTACGTGACCAGGAATTATGGTACTTTCTTGGTGCAGCTTGCAATCTGGTTTCACAAGCAGCTAAAGAAAGGTTCTTGGCACTTAGAAACAGTCTGAACTGACAGAAACATTTACAACCGACAGCGATCAACGAACGAGCTGTGATCATTCCCGAAGAAAGAAACTTCTGATTGGTCATAGGAGGACACTTCTACTTCCAGAAGTCATCTCCTGACCGAGCGTGGCAGTGTAACGGTTAGCGTTCTCGCCTCGCATTCGGGAGGACAGCGGTTCGAATCCCCATCCGGGCATCCAGATTTGGGTTTTCCATGGTTTCCCAAATCACTCCAGGCAAATGTCAGGATGCTTCCTTCAAAAGGCCATGGCCAAATTCCTTCCCATCCTTGCCCCCCATCCCTTCCCGTCTCTAAAGACTTCGCTGCTGAGAGACGTAAAGCGGGTAAAAAAAAAATCGTCTCCTGAGGGAGGGATATATATATCTCCATAAAAAAACACTAACACCTATCAAATTCATTATTTCACATTGTTAATTTAATTATGTAACTGACTTTCGTCAAAACTTGATAAGTTTATGTATCACAAACTCGTCTTACATCCTGTACAATATTTAGCTGTTATTTTCAAACTAGAATTTTATCTTATCTATCTCTTGTAATATATTGGAAATATGGGCCCAGAGCAGGTGCTGGGCTATTGTGTATCAGGATATAAAAATACTATTGGAGGGCCTGTTCACTGGAACATGTGTGATTACCCCGAATGTGTATATATATATAGGGAAATATGACCCAATACTTACCGCAGTTGAAGGCGACTGGGAACGATGAACACAAAAAACAAACATAAGAAAAGTGCAATATTTTGGAATACAGCCTTATTTGTGGCAGAAGTGGAACACCAGGTGCAGTAGTGTGTGTACACAGAGATGACCGTTTCCCAATCCTTCCATAGTTTTATTGCCTTAAAGCATTTTCCTGCTCATTGTTATTATGAGGGCGGATCAAATGTAAACAGGATTTTATTTTTTATTTAAATTCATTTATTGAAAAATGCAAGGTAATTACAATTTATTTTCCCACATAGTTTCCTGCTTTCAAAATGCATTTGTTCCAGCGTATGGGCAGTTTTTTGAAGGCCTTATCATAAAAAGAACAAGGTCGTGTCACCAGCCAGTTGCGCATGAAGTCTTCCACACTCCCGTCATCAAATCGTTGCCCTCCTAGAGCTTCTTTAAGAGGTCCGAACAAATTGAAATCGCGGGGCGATAAGCCTGGACTGTCAGGAGGGTGATCAAGTTTAGTCCAGTGCATTTCCTGAAGTTTAGAGACAATTAGAGATGCAGTATGAAGTCACACATTGTCATAGAGGAGAATGACCTGTCGAATTGGTTGATCTCTTCTTTTGTGGCGATATTCAACTTTTTCCTTGTTCAACGGCTCGCAGTAGCAAGCAGCATTGATTGTGCAACACTCATGCAAAAAATCAACCAGCAAAATGCCTCGCCGATCGAAAAAAAAAGGTGCTACCTCCCTTCTTCTCCGCCAATCCTTACTGGCTTCTTTGGATTCTGGAGTGTAGTGATGAACCCATGTTTCATCGCAGGTGATGATCTGACTCAAAAATGAATCACCTTCTTCTGCAAACCTTGCTGTTAGCCTCTGACGGACTTCCAAACGTCTCAACTTCAGATTTTCAGTCAAAATGTGAGGGGTCCTATCTGGAACACACTTTATGGAACTGTAGGTGTTTTGTGATGATTGCTTGATGGCTCCCATAACTTATTCCGACTTTTTCTGCAATTTCTGATACTCTCACCCATCGATTGTCTTCAATAATGTCTTTAACCGCACAAATGTTTTCGTTTTTTATGCTGGTCCGAGGATGGCGATCGTGTTGCTTATTTTCCACACGTTCTCGTCCTTACTTGAACTTTCTATGCCAGAAAAACACGCATCCTTGACATTGTTTGATCACCGAACTGTGCAGTCAATCTCTGGCAAATTTCTGCTGCTGTAACTCCTTCAAGAGCAAGAAATTTTATAATAATGTGTTGCCCAGTGGAGGGGTGCACCTGTTGCTCTGACATCATGAGCATTACTGACTAAACGGTGGGAAATATCTAACAGCATGCTCTCCCCAATCCTAACAGAAATGTAATTTAACTAGTGGCATATAAGATATTTAAGAGTTATAAAAAATTTATTTATACTAATTTTTGTTATTGCTTGATACTATATACTACTACTGTAAAATATAAGACCATTTGTTAAAACATATACTTTCTTGGCATATGGCTGTATTGAAATTTTCATGAATGTTCCATCAGATTATGTTATTACAGCACAATCTGTTGTGCACCCATAAAAATTGCACTTCATAAAGACATTTGCTTACAATAACATTAGGAAACTTGTTTTACTGTCTTAAACTATTCCTGCTAATAAAATTAGGCTTGTAATCAAGACATAAAACAAACTTGGCATTTAGGCACAGCAAAGTGTTATTTAAATACATACTTTAATACAAAAATCTTTCATTAACAATAAGACCAGCTAATATTTAAGGTTATAAATCAATTTAACCCCCGAAATTCAGCTATCAATGCAATAAACTGCAAAATGACAGCACATGTTACAACAAGATCACACTTTCCAGGTTCATATATATGAGCAATAAAACTTGTAATGCAAATTGCGTGAGTTGATTTCAATGTTTTTGTAAACACATTTGAGACAAACCAAAGACACCTTTGAATTATTGCACTATATGTGTCAGACACCAGGTTTTCCTACAGAGTAAACAGTTTGCTTCTCTCAGAGAGCGCATTGTAGTTTCCAACATGCCAAAACTTTTTCCAACACTTTGAGAGAGATGATGTTGGAAGAAAAAAAAATTGTGAGTTAAAAGTGAAATATTTGCTTTAATTTCGGGGTATGAAGTTTTACCAGACATGTGGAATGTAAAAAGTAAATCATACCATTAAAAAAACATAATATTAAAAAACAAAGTGCTCTACAGCAATTGGCTGTCAAATTTAACACAACCATCAACAAGGTAAGCAAGAAACTGCACAATTTGAGGACACAGTTTAATTCAGAAATAAAGTAAAGTTAGCCATAAAAAGTGGTGATGAAGCAGATGTACCATGCCAAAGTATATGATAGTTTTTCAACATTGTAAAAGCTATATCCTCCTGCCATTCAGCACATTAACTACTGGTAGTATAATAAGTAGTTTTGAGGTTTAAATAAAAAAAATCCAACTGCTGTGTTGTTTGTTTTTACTACCTCTTACATTAATTTTTATCCTACACATTAGAATCCAAAAAAGGTACATTAGAGAGTGAAACAAATCTTCCTGCAATAATTCTGAAAACAAATATCTGTAGTTTTTCACTTTTACAAAAATGCACTTTTTGTATTGTGTTACCTAAAAACCTTAGTGTCCCACATAGCTTTTCTCTTGCTATAATAGACTACTGCATATTAATGTCTTCTTCTTTAAAAAAAAAAAAAATTGTCCTTCTAATTCCAGTATTCAAGATCCTCTGCCATCATTCGTAGAAAATCCTGTCAAAAATCATGTGAGCTCTTCTCAGATAATAATCTCTAATGAACACCCAGCTCACCTCTTTGTAATATCTACTCCCTTGTCCAAACCTTCATTTTCCTTTTCTCTTTTTTTGTTTTATCATAAGTAATAGAACTTTAAAGCAGCAGAAAACTGGGTTCTTATGGTTGACATGTTTTACTACCTAGTGTTTGTTCTGGAATGTTGCGGCGTCTACACAAGGCGGCACCTACACATGTGGCCTGTGTAAATTTGTGACTTTTTTCTGACTTTGAGATTAGAAATGACACTTCTCTTAGAAGAAAGTGTCCCTCAACCCTCAGTAAATTGCACCAGTTATTGCCTCAGTGTAAATAGATAAGCAAGTTGATTCTGTAATAAGTTTTGCGGATTTATTGCTTGTAAATAAGCAGCTCTAGGGAAAAAAGTAAATATTTATTTTATTTACACAGGAACAAGTTTATCATTTTTGAAATGTGTGATACTCTTCCTGATTTCTTAATTAAAATCCTGTTTTAACTTCTTTTTATAAACAACAGTTTTATAGATTTGGGTTTTTGTTATTCCACTATTGTGCCTGTTCCTTTATTAGTTGTTCACGGTAGTCATAAATATTTAATAGTGAAATGAGACTTTAGATGATAGATGTGGGTTGTATGCGCCCCACATCCATCTAATGGTAAGTTGTGGATTATTTCCCCTATCCTAATTTAATTCCTTTTCGCTATTTAGCACCTTTAATTTCATTGTTTACCATATTTAGTAGTGATTTTGATATGTAATAAGCATCTAGAGACAAAAGTTTTTTTTTTGAAAACAAACCTTTTATTCGAGCATCATCTTTTTTTGCAACAAGAATCTTTTAATGGAGTATCTTGTTCCAGTTTTTTTTTTTTGGAATAGGTGGGATGATATGCTAATTTTGTATTAATAACTTCTGAAAATACATTTTTGCAACTATCTTAATAAAATGTCTTTAACGTAAGTATTGAATTTTGTGATATTCCTTAAATATATATTTTTTTTACATAAATTCCATATTAATCTAATCTTTTCTTAAGATTTTATTGTCTTTATTTAAGTATATAATTATAATGTGCTAAGATGAGGGATATTTTGACAGTTATTGGTGTTGAAGATGAAAAAGCTATTATCCTGGAATATCAGAAAGCTGCACCAAATGTGAAGATAATGGGCCTAATTTTTGAATATCAGAATGATAGTACTATGCCAAAACTATTGAAATATCGTATTCGTCTCGGCAAAACTATGAACATTGATTCAATGTTCAGCGAGTTTGCAGTTGAAGGTCCTGATCATCTTTCTGGTGAGCAATATGAAAATAAAACTTTTTTTATTTATATCTGTTTGCTACTGGGGTTCTTGACATTTTAGGGCATGCCTCTCCTACTGCCTGGACTATCATTTCAGGTTAGGTTTTTCCATCCTATTATATTATACTGAAATACAAAAAGGTTTGTTATTTTAGGTTTAAAAACAAACTTACAATTAATTTTCCAAAAATATTAGTAGAGAAATAAAACTGTTTCATTATTTGTCCTTTTTCTCAAATATTTAAATATATTTCACTCTGTAACATGCCATCATGCCTCTCCAGGGGGTGCACTCTCTATGTTGGGAACCCCAGATCTACAGAATCTGAAAATGAAGAGGGTTAGAGAAATTAAACCCTTTATTTATTGAAGTTGAAGGCAGGAGGGCTGTAATGACACAAAAATAAGAGAAAAACATAGATGATATATCTATGATTTACACTCATATTAAAAAAAAAAAATCATCATCTTGACTTCCTCATTTCACTGAACAATAGCGAGCAATAGCAAATTCTTCTATTTTAGATAGAACTATTTTTGCATATGTCACCTTCCTGGACCTAGACAATTCTGTATAAAAAGGATGCTAGCACAAATTTTTCAACATCACAAATTTACTGCACTACCTCCACTTTGACAGGTAACCATCCTGTCTGTGCCGTATCTTTCATTCTCTATATGTTCTGGTGAGGAATCTTCTTGAAGTAACCTCACATTTTGTAACAAGCTCTAATTTCTTTTTATTTCCTACTGGACTTCAAACAAAAATAAATATGTGATGCCCCTCATTTCATAACAACATCCCTGCAACATCAGAAAGAATCTAAAGCTTATTAGTATCATCATCAACATTACTGTTTTCATATTATCTATTTTTAAATTTTTATCATTTCCATCATTACTTAATCACTTCTCTGTTCTCTCTAATTTTTTGTCATTCTTGTTGTGTCTCATAATGAGAGACAGGACCAGTGCCAGAAATTACTTTATAAATCCAGGCGTATTTGCTACACTTAACTTTCAGACTCGGGTGTAAAATGAAAATGTTAGGCGTAATTATATTATAATTATGAAAATACAGATATTATAGCTTACAACCTACTCCAGCACAGTTTAAAACTGTAAACAGCCCCAGAAAAAATTAATATGATTTGCATGTGCCAATACATCCTATACCAAAATTGTGAAATACGTAATTTAACAAGATTATTGATTTCATTGTACTATGACAGTTACTTTTGAATTTTACACAATGATCTTCAGAGGTTTAATTCCCAAATATTTTCAAATTTTTTCCTGATTCATTGACAGAGGATTTTTTCTTTTAAATACAAATATGTCAATATGTAGATTAAAAATTGTAAAAATTGTACAAATTGTACAAATTCTAAGAATAATTTGATTTCACAGTTTCTGTGTACAATTTATCGGCAAGATCGCAGAAACTAAAACATTCAGTTTATTGAATATAATGAATATATCGTAGCTGAATAGTAAATGCAATGATTCTCCACTTTAAATATCAGGAAAGATTCCTTTCGGCCTTACCTGAAGTGCTTTGTCACTTCTTATCTAGGAATTCTGCATGTTGAATCATTAAGTATTTTCCCAAAATATAGTGTGTGTGTGTGTGTGTGTGTGTGTGTGTGTGTCAAAGTTGGTAAAGTAAGGGTTTACTTTCTCATCCTTTTTTGTTTTAATATTTCATTAAATCATTTCATTTACATTTTTGAAATCATTGTTTACGATAATTTTAATATTAGTAAGTACTGAACCTGTTGGTTTTATTTAATTGACCAAATTCTCAATTTTCATTTTCCAAAGTGTTAAAATTTAACAGAAAGTTCTGATTTTTCTGTGAAAATATTTTAATGATAAAGAAGATGCAGAAGTTTGCAGGGAAAGTAAAATGATGGGTTTCAATATAATAGGCTGATGGAAGCAATATCCTCTTCGCACCTAGGAACTTAACATTTTTAGTCCTCATCTGATGAAAGCATTAACCAAATTGAATATTTAAATGTTTATGATTAAGTAATATCACAACATTGTGATTGATGTGTTTATTTTTATTTATTGCTGAATACATTTCACTTACTTTCTAAAAGCATTTTTAAAAGCACTACTGATTATAGTATAAATATTGAAATACTTCAATTTTCCTTCGTTTTATATTTGTTTGTTTGTATACACTATTCCCAGTGAAAGCAGCTTTTAGCTGCATTTACTTTCACTGCATCTCACCTGGACTTATTTCTGTGTATCATTGAGATTGTGTTTGTGCCTATCTTATGTTTTTACTAGGTAGGCATTGCACTTTTGAAAACATATTCATGATTAATTTCTTGTGTAGGATATGTGTCTTTTTTAACTGTATCTTTTCCTGGTGATGGTGGTATTTATTCTTTTCTTTTGAGCATAGTGTATAGTATTGAATCTGTGTATTCATTTATTACATGCTCCGGCTAATGCTTTTTGAATGTGGTAGTTTTTTCAGAATGTTAATATTTGTGGTTTACTATTGTTTATGCCATTTACATGTCTGTCTTTACTTGTTGGTTGGTGGTTGTGATCTAGGTGCTCAGCAGATGTTGAATGGTCATTGAATTTTATTGCTCTTACATGTTGCTTGTACACTGTTTCAAATTTTCTACATATTTGGCGTATGTATTACGTATAACAATCATTGACTGTTATCTTGTAGCCCGCAGGAGCCTGGTACGCAAGTGCCAGGGTACGGATTTGCGAATCCACGGTGCCCGAGCTGGAAACTTGTGAGTGCTGCAAGTTTCCCACACCGTAAACTCCTGCCATGCTTCAACGACCACCATAGGGCATGATGGTGGAACGTTGTGTGGCTAGGAGAACAGGGATCTTGGCTTCATCAACTGAATCGCGAGGATAAAACAAACCTCTATAATAATCCCCTCAACCTCAAGGTTAGACATGTTCCGTGTAGGTGAATGGGTGAAGAGGGAGATCATTCGCTAGCGTGCAATCTCAGGGTGCACTTGCGCACCCCTGTTATATTAGCCTGGGGGAATAAGTTATTCAGGTGTGCCCCTGGACCTTTCCTCCCTTACTTGTGGGATCAAAATTCAATGTCTAAAACAAACCCTCTAAAACCAATAAAAACCTGAATACCTGCGGTACGGGTGTGTCGCAGAATAATATAAATATACCCAGTTCAAAGAAGCAGGTGAGAGTTGATAGCCCCCTCCTCCCTATCCCCCTTCCCTATCCCCCTCTTCCCCCACTTCAGAAAGTGAAAGCAACAGAAAAGTTTGTTGGCTTGCGAACGCTTTTGTTATTGTGGATAGAGTAGAAGGATCATTTGAGAAGGTGTCACCTTTTAATATATCAAAAGAACTAGAGGGCCTTGTGGGATCACTAAGGTCTGTTAAAAAGTTGAGGAATGAGACACTGCTGCTGGAAACAGCCAATAGTCAGCAGGCTACCAAACTCCTAAATTGGGAGAAGCTCGGGGAGTTCACCATAAAATGTGAACTCCATAAGTCTCTAAGTTCCAGTAAAGGCATAGTCACCTGCCGTGATATCATAGATTTAGGGACAGACGAGCTTCTAGGAATGGAAAACGGAGAAAGTGGTAGAGGTACGACAGATCACACAAAGGGTGAATGGCAGTATTTAACAGACTGCCACCTTTGTCCTGACATTTGAAACTCCAGTATTGCCCAAGAATATTAAGTCCAGATATCTAAACCTGAATGTCCGCCGGTATGGTCCAAACCCGATGCGCTGTTTTCAGTGTCAGCGGTTAGGACATACGATGGCATCGCGTAAGGGCAGCCCTACCTGTGGTAAGTGCGGCAAGGGGGCACATGAGCTGGGTATCAGTTGTATGCTATCACAGTTGTGTGTTAACTGCTCTGGATCATACCCGGCCTGGAGTAGAGAGTGTCAGGTGTATCTTGAAGAGCGCAAGATACAGGAGTTGAAGATCAAAGAGCGGATCCCTTATGGGGAAGCTAAAAAGAAGGCCAAGTTGCTTGCCACTCCAGTTTATGCAACTAGTTTCGCTAAGCTGGCTTCAGCTCCCATCAGGAAATAAAGTTTTGCTACCCAGACGTCCGTTGCAGACATGAGCACAAGCACCATATGCAAAAGATGACAAGGTCCATGACACCTAAGACAGTGGACAACAGTAGTAATACATCTGCAACCTCGTCCACCCCAGCAGCAGTCCACTAAGAGTCCACCAGCTGCAGCAGCCAAAGAAGTGGCATCTCAAATTCCACCCTGCACTTTGACAGCAGTAGCACCACCATCTGCTACAACTGTTAATGGAGGCAACCAGAAGAGCAGGGACCCGAAGTTTATACAGACGAACCCAACTCAGTTTGTGAAATCCCTCTTCGTCCCCTCCCTTGCTACCTGGTAGTAGGGAAAAAAGGGAAAGAGGATGAGGAAGAAAAAGCTGGCTAATATCACATTGCAAATCTCTTGGCCTTTTCTCCTATTGGGAGACTTAAATGTACACAATGTGCTGTGGGATTCGACCACCGATTGCCCCAGAGGTCGAGAGTTTTGTAGATTATTGGAGCAGGAGGATGCGTACATCCTCAATACCGGCCATATGATGCGCTTTACTACTGCTTCTGGTTTGTCCTCTGCCGTTGATTTTTCTCTTTGCTCTCTTTCAATTGTGGATTCTGTGCATTGGGAGGTGGATTGTGACCTCCATGGAAGTGACCATTTCCCAATATGGTTGCATGTAGACTTCGAACGTGGGGGAAGAACTGCACCATGCAAATGGAATATCAGCAGACCTGACTGGCAACCCTGTAGCTGGTCAGTCATACTCGAATAGTGCCAGAACACGCAAGAGAAGGTGAAACACTTTACAGAAGTGGTTCACCAGGTGGCTGATATATCCATGCCTAGCAGCTATGGAGCACTGCGCAGAATACCCGTCCCTTGGTGGAACGATGAATGTTGTTCCACTGTTCAGGGTCGCAGATGGGCCTTGCATCGGTTTAGGATGCACCCGATGCCTGACAACCTCACAGTGTTGCTAGAGCCCAGGCATGTCATATTATTAAGGAGAGCAAAAGGTCATGGCAGAGCTTTGTGAACTCAATTAACCATTACACAACTTCATCTAATGTATGGGAGTCTATCCGCCGTATATCCCAGAGGTACTCCTGACAACCAGCATCCGGATTACTGGATCAGAGGTGTGTAGTCACTGATGAGCAAACCATAGCTGATGGCAGAGTATTTCGCTGCCATCACTTCGTGTGCTGGATTGGACCATCAGGTCGAACAACAAAGAATATCTGCCGAAAGGCAAATCTTTAGCTTCGATTCATTGGATTTACAGGCATACAACAGCCCATTTTCACCTTTGGAGCTGGAGTCTGCTCTAAACAGCACCAACGACACTGCGTCAGGGCCTGACCTGATCCAGTACCAGATGCTGAGGCATCTTAGCAAAGATGCTAAATAGTACCTCCTGGGTATTTTTAATATTTGGACTGGAGGACACTTTCCTGACTAATGGAAAGAAGCAAATTCCAATTTTAAAACCAGGGAAAGACAAGTTGTTGCCAGGTAGCTATCGTAGCATCGCGTAAAAGAGCTGCGTTGGGAAAACATGAGAGTGGATGGTTAATTGCCACCGCATCTGGTGTCTCAAGTCCCGTAAACTGCTGAGCCATTTGCAGTGTGGGTTCAGGAAGTTCCATTCCACCAAGGATAACCTGACCCTACTGGAAGCGGTAATAAGGGATGCATTCATCCACAGCCAATACCTTGTGGGTGTATTTTTCGACATCGAAAAGGCATACGATACTACCTGGCGGCATGTTATTTTAAAACAATTATACGAATGAAGTTTCAAGGGAAATCTTCATCATTTTTTAAAATCCTTTTGATCACGACGTTGCTTCCGGTACTGAGTCGGTAGAGAAGTGTCAAAACTTTTTATTCAGGAAAACAGTGTTCCTCAAGGTTCAGTTTTAAGTGTGACTCTTTTTGCCATAGCAATCAATAGCGTTTCATCCGTTATAAGGAGGCCCTTCCGGTGCTCGGTATACATTGATGACTTCTTAATTTTCTGTGCATCGTCTAGCCTGAGAAGCACTGAACGGCAGCTGCATCTCTGAACAGGTTGGATGAATGGTCAGTACACAGTGGCTTCCGTTTCTCTGCTGAGAAAAACCAGTGTGTACTTTTTAGCCGCAGTAGAAGTCTTTTTAGCAGAACCTCATCTCACCTTGAGGAACAATGTTTTAGGTTTTAGTGAAACTGTTCGATTTCTAGGTCTCATTTTAGACAGTAGGCTTACTTGGCTGCCACATCTTAAAGATGTTAAAGCCAGAGCCCTGAAAGCCCTCAACTTTTCAAAATGTTTGTCTGGCAGGTTGTGGGGCATTGACCGCTCCTGCCTGCTACAATTTTATAGAGCCTTTGTATGGTCGCATTTGGAGTACGGTTTCATTGTATATGGTTCGGCACAGGACATTTATCTTTGTATACTGGATAGTGTCCACCGTGTAGGAATTTGTCTTACCACAGATGCATACCGCACCAGTCCAATACCCAGCATTTGTGCAGAGTCTGGCGAGCAGCAGCTTTCCATCCGCCAGCGTCTCCCCATCGTGCAACACTATATACACATTGCTGCAATTCCGGGCAGTCCCTTATATGACATTGTCATTCATCCTAACTTTGAACGTCTTTACACCAACCAACAAAGGTGCACCAAAACCATTCAGCTACCATACAATGGCTAGAAGAATATGGGTTTGAGATGGCCTCCTTTCATCATCAGGGTCGTAGTAAATCTCCTCTCTGGCTTTTAAAGAGACCCAGAAAGATTTTAGACCTGTCACAGTACAACAAGCAGTGTATTGCTGACAATGGTTATATCAGAATTTTTAAAGATATTTTAAATCAGTTTCACGATATCACCCTGGTATATACGGATGAGTCTAGGCAGGTTAACGGAGTAGGTTGCTCCATTGTGTTCCCCCGAGCGACTTACAGATTCAAGTTGAATACAATGTGCAGCGTATATACTGCAGAGTGTTATGCATTGTTAAAGTCGCTCCATCATATGAAAGTAAGTCACAGCATGAAGTACATCATATTCAGTGATTCTCTTAGCTGCATTCGGGCCTTGGGAAGCATGTACCCAGCAGATCATCTTGTCAAGGACATACGAGACACCCTCTGATCACTCCAATCTTTTGGAAAGGAGGCTGTATTCTGCTGGGTTCCAGGCTATGTGGGAATCGGGGAATAAGGCAGCTGATGAAGCTGCCAAGTTAGCCTGAAACAAGGTCAGAATTGACTTTGATCTGGTCGCAAAGTCTGATCTTGTCTTGGCGGG
This sequence comes from Vandiemenella viatica, assembly GCA_031002005.1. Lineage (NCBI taxonomy): Eukaryota > Metazoa > Arthropoda > Insecta > Orthoptera > Morabidae > Vandiemenella > Vandiemenella viatica. The sequence goes on along the minus strand of CM061920.1, from coordinate 386,671,613 downwards.
GAAAAGATTTGTTTTTATGTTTCATAGAGGCAGTGGCTGGATGTAGAGCATAATAAGCTCCGGCTGGTCAAACAGACTGTTCAGCCATGGAGCAGCTCCTTCCAGCAGGCGAGGAGGAATGAGGTTCTCCTTGCTCGCCTCCATATAGGGCACTGTCCTCTGACACACAGCTTTCTTCTCAGCCAGGTGGTCCCACCAGAATGTGATGCTTGTGGCATACCTTTGATGGTGTGCCACATTTTCGCTGATTGCACGTTATTGTTAGATTTAAGAGCAGATGTTGGTTTAGCCAATGATCTGTCCTTTATTTTAGACAATGATAGTGGCAAATGTTTTAAAATGTTGAGTATTAGCCGGTCTTGTCCCAAAAATTTTGGGCAGACCAGCATAGGTCTTAAGATGGATTGGAGACCCCTTTACAGTCACCCATCCTTGTATATTGTGATTGTTTTAATTTTTATCCTTGTACTTTTTAACCTGGTAGGCCTATTTTCAGTCTACCAGATATTGCATTTTTTTGGCCCATTTACAGGTAACATTTTAGCATTTGTGTTTTATCCTATTTCCCTTTACAGTTGGCCACACAGATGGTAATTATGCTAATTTTTAAATTATATTGCTATGTCGATCATTGTTAGGGTTCTAATGACCCCACTGTTGATATGCACTTAAAACCCAAAACAATAACAGTTAGCTTGTATACGCATGAATCGTGGAATTTGTGCATTCTGATAGTTTTCTGTGGTGAGTTACTATGCTGAATATTTTTTTTTTTTTTAGAATGTTTACAATTTTGTGTGTATTTTTATTGATATGATACATGCCAGTATTCATTTTTTATTTGTGTGGATATGTTATCTCATAATGAGTTCATATAGGTGTTTGTATTTGTTTGTTGTGGGTCTGGCATAGTATTCAGTGTTGTCTTTAGTATTTGTTTTTTGATGTCTCTGTTTATTGGCGTATTATCTTCTCTTTTCTTTATATCCATTCTGGTGCCTCGTGGATAGTTGTGTTAAGATCTGTATTATAGTTTTATTTGCTTTGTTTTCTTTTTTTTTAATCAAATAAACAGAAGCATCAAAATATTCTTATTGTAATTTTCTTTGTTTTGTGTTTTTTTTATAATCTGATAAACAGAAACATCAAAAAAATATGCTAAAAACACCCACAAGAACTCGGCATCAGATAGCATACATCCACACAAGTAAAAAAGGGAAAAAGTCATGAATTTACATTAACAATCAAAAGCACATCAAACTGAAAACATTCTAAAAAAAAAGCATTAACTAAATATAGCAATAAGAACAGACAACTCATAAAAGAAAAATATCAGAAAAAAACACACATGTAAACATGCAGTGCTGTCATGCACAATACTTAGACCAAACATTTAGAAAATTTGAAACTGGATCCAAAGAACATCTAAGATCATTTAAATACAATAATCGTTCAACATTTGCTGAACACATTTGAGATCACCAGCTAACAAATATACATTCGGACATGCAAATAAACACCATAAAAGAAAGGTAAACAACAAATGCTAACATTCCAAGAAAAATACCATATTCATAAAACAGCTGGATGAAAGCATGTAATAAATGAATGTAAAAACCTGATAGACATAACTCTATACACAATATTCAAAATAAAATAAGAAATACTCATCAACCAGGAAAACACACAGTTAAGTGACACATGCACAAAAGAACATATTAATCAAGAACATGTTTTCAGAAGCAATGCTCCCCAACAAACAAAGGCATAAAATAGGCACAAAAACAAAGCATATACAATCATAATGTAAACAAAATACCAGCCGATAGAAGACTGGACAATATAGTGGTTTTAGAGTTAAAATATACAAAAAAAATGATCTATGATGTTAGAGTGGAGAAACTGTTGCCACTGGGAACAGTGTCTACCAACAAACATATGTAAAAAAAGGAAAAAAAATGTAAGTAATTCTAGATCCCTGCCCTAATTTCGCCGTGTAAAATGTAGCCTGAAATAAAGTAATTATATGTACATAAACACACACACACCAAATAGAAACATTGAAGATGTTTCTGAGAATGAAGTGAAATGTGTCTGGTGAAAAATAGATATAAACAAATTGCATTATTGCAATATTAGTTACGTATAAATTGATTATCTTGCAGTTGAGGAAATGGCTCACATCTAGTTATTGATTTATATTTATTTACCTTTGTTGTGTGGTTTTGTAACACTGTTGTTATCTGTTTGCTATCTCTGTTCTGATTTAAAATTACTCATAAATTTTATCATATATATTCAATGTTTGATACTAAAAAACTTTTAATCTTAAGAAAACGGTAGTAATCATATTATACTGCATGAAAAATTCTGGTATTTGTGTTTTTTAGACCAGTATATCAACAGTGGCATAGCTTCTCTACAGTTGGCTGTGGACAGAGCTTTCATTACGCTTGTCCGAATTGAAGCTAGCAGCAGGAATGTAGATGTAAGTGTGTGTTCCATAAATTTATATGAAGATTCTCTGAAGTGTATAGGTAGGTTAACAAAATAACGTTTCATTCTTACCACAAAATACTTATTTATTCACTAGTGTTGACTCACCGCATGAAACTGACATGCTGTCCTGGTGGGATACCTGAGAATGTTTATACAATATTGAACTTCTCCCCTCCAGACTAGTGTCTGTTAGATATTATGCCAGTGGTATTTCAAAACATAAAATATTTTTGGAATGATATAACCTTCCATTTATTCAGTGATTTCATCTTTATATCCTTTGTGTTCAGAAAATGTTATCCCTTTAGTGTTCAGTGAACATTTAGGAATAGAAAAAGCTGTATATAGGTAGATGTATCTGTAAAATATGGTGATTGCAGCTTTGCAATGATTTTTTGCTAAGTCAGTAATTAATAAATTAGCAATGCAGTATGAGCCAGTGCATTACCATGTTGTAAAATTCAAGAGTTATTTGCTCACAGTGCTGGCCATTTCTTTCAGGCTGCTTTTTGCAAATAAAACTTCAAGGCTATTGTGCTTAGTGATTTTATGGCCCTGTGGTAAGAATTCATAGTGTATTGTGCCATTGTAAACAAAAAAAAAATGGCTCATCGAGTCTGGACTCAACATGCTTTTTTTCCCCAGAAGCTTCTAGCGATACTATTGATCCTTTATTTCAGTGTCAAAGGTAACCTGTAATGACATCTTTGAAAATTCTGGGGTGTTGAAAATTCAACAATATTTAAACCTATGTTGATTAAAGACTGATATGTTAGTAAAAATTTCTTCTAATGAATCAGAATTATAGCATCCATAGGAGCCTTGCTTATAGTACTCTAACAATTTTTTTTTTTTTTTTTTGTGGCTACACTAGGACACTCAGATCTCGGCATCTTCAAGGCAACCTTGAGAATGTTTGTACCATTTGAAGTCTCTCACTTTCAACACTAAAATGTGTCTCCCACTTTTAAATTCATCATTACACTTTGTTCGATCCATAAAGAAAAATTTAATGTAAATTCATTGTTCTGTTATTTTGAACATAAAAAATTGATCTGTGCTCAAGGTGTCAGTAACTCAAAATATGTTTCCAGTAAGGCTGGAATTGATATGTACATTTAAAATGGTTATGCAGATCTGTTAAAATAAAACATAGCTCCAATTGGAAAAAAATTAATTTGAATTCAACATTTTATCATTCTTGTTTGGTCACATACAATAATGTAAAAAGCTGTTTCTTTTATATCATTGAGCAGCTTTTTTAATTAGTAAACTTTGCCTGCATATCTGAATAAGAATTTACACCTATGTTATTTACTCTGTTGTGTGAGTAATGGGTCAGCCAAAACATTGCTCTAGTAGATTTAGAGGACTGGTAGTTAATACATCTAATGGTACCTTGCTATAATTGATATGTTTGTAAAACCTCTTAAATTGATCATGGTTATTTATAGCTGTAAATTGAAAAGCATGTATATATGTTCAAGACAAACACAAAAAATACTTAACAGATTTCAATGAGATTTTCACCATTTTAAAGCTTCAGATCAGACTTGAATTGTTTGGTATGACTTATGTTTCAACATTACACAACAGCAGTAAATGAAATTCTGAAAATATCATGAGAAACACCAAAGATATAATACCAACAAGATTTTGAAGACATCATACTTCACAAAAAAAAATAAAAAACTAGCTTTATTACAGCCATATCACTGCAATTACCAGTTCCTTTTTAAATTTTGGTTTATGAGTCTTTAAAATCTGTAGTTGGATGTGGAGTGCAAATGGCATGTGAGGAATCTATGTAAATTAATTTTAGTAATATAAAGGGAAAAAACTCCAGAGACTTTTTTGCTTTTTGAAGCTACAAATTTCAGCTATAATCTCTGAAGTTTTGCAGTGAAATTATATTTACTTTTCATAGCGAGTATTATTTTCTGATGGATTTTAACATGAAAGTAAACTGTTTAAAGCCTTTAGTGTTGGCATTAGAAGCAATTTAGGAAAATAATTCTGGATATTTGTTATTCATATAAAGCTTTTTTTTTTTTTTTTTTTTTTTTTTTTTTTTTTTTTTTTTTTTTTTTTTTTTTTTAGTACTGCAGATCACAACACATTATGCATTATTTATGTGTGCCAGTTTCTCCCATAATATTGCTTTTATTCATTTTACAATTAATTATATTATTTAGTAATACATTTCTGATATATTTATTGTGTGTTGTTGAGTGATTGTTTTCCGAATTTTCTGACAAAATTCACTGTACCTATTGCTGCACAAATTGCTGGAGTTATTTTGATGAAACTTTGTACATGTTTTTGACTGGGTGACTAAAAATATTGTAGGAATAACTCAACCCCCCAATACATCTCCTTTGGGCTACAGTAGTGGCTAGGCGTTCAAATACATATAACAAATGGACCGACTCACATGCTATTTGATTCACATGTGCAGAAAACTGAAATCTGTCATGAAAAGCTTCGTCACTGTAGAGTTTTTTCATGAAAAAATTAAGGTTAAAAATTGTGAAGTCTACTCTAATCTAACCCTCAGATTACTGGTCTGTTTGGGATATCTATTGAACTTCTAAAAAGTTTTGTTATCTTTCTGGAAAGACGGGGGAGAATTTGACACATGTTTTAAATTGTTACTGGGCAAAACTGGTACTCTGCTAGTAATTAAATACTATAGAACATAAGTACAAGACTGATCTGTGTTCCAGTTCACATTGATTTCTTTATCTGCCCATGAAGTGTTCCTACCTCACTTATTTACTACCAGCTATCAACTCTCCTTCCATCATCCATGCAGTGTTTAAAAATATTTCCATAAATGCTGTGTTAAATTGCTTTTGATCATAAATATTTTTTGTTTATACTTAATGTATATTAATTGGATAATCATTTTTAGTTTCAGCAGTTGGTTCAGAAATTTCCATATCCACCATACCGAATGGGAGCAAATAAGATACTGAGTACGCTACTGGCCATATTGACAGTAATAAGCTTCATGTTGCTTTGCCCTGCTATTCTCAAGCGGATTGTTGAAGAAAAAACAAACTGGGGTGAAGGTGAATTGTTGTTTTAGAACCATTTGGTATTCTTAATCTAGCTTTATTTTTAATTATACTTACTAAAATTAAACTACTTACTACTGAAATAATAATATAAAGTGCTGAAGAGTAATGAGGATGAATTCTGTATTACAATTATCAGTTTGCTTCTTTAAGTAATGTATATGTTTTTAGTGCAGGATATGACTGAATTATTTACTCTTTTGTTATCATAAAACCTGGGGTTGTATGTACTGTACATATGGAACTACCGAAGTGTAAAGTGTCGTTATTTTAAATACCATATGATATTAAGGTTATGTAAACGATAAAATATAATTAAGAACTTTCATGTTTTTTATTTGATTCATTTCATGGCTTGCATTTTTTACCATAAGTACTCTGATGGCAAGTTCACTGCAAATAATTTATATCTTTAAATATCTGTTGCAGGTTTGAAACTCTTTTTGAACTAAATGGGATTTATTAATCCAATAAGAATTTTCATTGTACAGCTTGTGGAGTTGATTTGTGACAGGTTATTCACAAATGAAAAATTGTGAAATGATGGGTTTTACACATTGACCCTATCAGGTGAACAGTTAATAACCATTCCTTGTACTTGGGAGGATGCAGATTTGATTCCTGATCTAGCTGTCCTGCTTTAGATTTCCCGAAATCACTGCAACTTAGTGATGGGATTTTTGTTGTTGTTTTTTTTTGTTGTTCTTTTTGTTTTTTAAGGCCATGGCCAAATTCCTTTTTTTTTTTTTGTCCCACATCCACTTCTACCTTAATGCCAATAAGCCATAAAACATCCAGACAAATACAAGGTGGCTTATTGAATTTTTACAGATGGTAATGAATAGTAACATTTGTAAATAATAAAATATGCAACAGAAAAATTTGTTTATTACAATACAAAACAACAATATAAACAAATAAATTCAAAACTCTTTAAAGCCTTTTGAGGCCATGAATATACAGTACTAATAGAATAGAAACTTGTGGCGTGATGTCGGTTGCAGTTATAATTAAAATATTAATATTTGAATATAGATAATTTTAATGACTGCACTTAATTTTGGATTGGGTGTCCTTGAAATAATTCCAGAACTTGAAGTGAAATCCTTTCCCTTACAAATATCGTAAGTGCAACAAATTAAATGTCAGAGACTCAAAATATTCAAAGATTCAAAATAAAATTGAAATTAAGACCTCACTGTAAGGGAGGAAACCAATACCGGGGTTGAAGTATTGATTCGATCACCTTAACTAACCCCCAACTTGCTTTCAGTACTGTCATAATATTCACTGATCAAACTGTTAAACTGTGTATAAGCCTGCATGAATCAACTGTAAGAAATTACGGCCGCCACTTCCCTCATTATCCTCAGGAAAGAAAAGATTAATAAGCACTAAAAAGAAAAAGCACTGTTTAAATAAAAATTTTCAATATATTCTTCAAAGTCACATCAGAAGTCACAATTACAGTTGAAATAGGCTATCGAACAAATCATTTCCTAAACTACAAGTAATGAAGAGGAATAAAAACCGACTGACCCCTTTTAACTAATTTCAAAATATCTTTATGCAATTTACAAGTCGCACATTCCCAAAATCCATGATGTCTGCCAAAACAGAATGGTGGTGTGAGCGACTTTCAGGACTACCCAGGAGGCCTCGGGCGGCCAAACATGGCTCCGTGAAACACAGAGTGTGCTTCTAAGACTTTCAATCAAATGTGGTGTCCTCGTGCCCATCAATCATTATATACCCCCTGGGACCCACAATGCCTGTAGCTTCACGCTACTAAATATAGTTTGGAAAAATTCTATAAAGTGCTTAAAATTTTACGGTATATTGTTTGTGTTCTGTTGATTGATTTAGTTTATGATGGCTATACCTCTAAAGTTACTCTGTTTGCTGTAAATAAATCCAATGTGTTCCACACAGCAATACCATTTTTTTGTTGGCTGTAAGACTTTCCCGAGCTGGTCATCTGGTTCAACATTTTGTGTGATTTTTAAAATTCAGATTTTAAAACCTATGTAACAGTGTTCTCTGGTCCCTCTGGTTTACAGAATTGTTTGTGTTTTCCATGTACGTGGTGTATGCTAGAAGCTATTAATCTTACAAAAATCGAAGTGGAGAGACCAGAAGCCGCCATTGAGCTAATTTACTATTTTATTAGAATTACTATCTAAAAGAATGTTTATTCTGAGGAACTGTTTTCGGCACGGCCTCCAGCTTTATTCATTCCACGTTCTGAAAGTGATTTTGTTTACTGACATGTGTTAAATCATCCACAATTCGAATTTATAGTTGGCAGTATTTTTTCCTATTGTGTAATTTCGTTTAACACTGATTTAGTGCTTGTTTAACTATGTGGAATATTGGACTTACATATAATTTTGGCTCTGTTTTCTTCTTTTCTTGATTCTATCTCCTTCCCATTCTTTCTTGTTAGTCACCATTTTCTCTTATTGTTCTTAATCTGAATTCAAACCCTTTCAATCATTCTTATTTTTCTATTTCACCATTCCTGCCATCCTTTCTCTCTCCTTATTTAGATTTGCTATTCACTACCCGTGGTTCAGATTACTCCACTGAAATAGTACAGCAGGAAATGTTTCATAGACAACACATAATTGTTTGTAGCTACTTTGCTGAGAAATGGATTATTGTGTTGATATGTTAATTTACTGACATGTATAGATTATATGCGTCATAACTGCTGTATATCTGTTTCTGAAATGGATAGCCTGTCAATTCTTTGTACTTGGATCCAAGAGGGAAATATCATAACCACTTCTTCAATAACAAAGAAAACTATCAACTGTAAAAATCTTACACAATTTAATCAGACATTTCATATGTCTGGCAAGATGTCTCAATGGATCAATAATGATTGATTTGCCCATAATGAGATCCCATATCTCAAGCATGGTTGGTGAGCGGTAACACTCTGGCCTCGCATCCAGAAGGTCATAGGCTCGAATCCCCATCTGGTCATCCAGATTTTGAATATCCATGGTTTCTTGAAATCACTCCACTTGAATTCCAGGATGGTTTCTTTAAAATGTTATGGCCCAAATTCTTCCTGTTCTTTACTCCCATCCTTTCCTGTCTCTAAAGACCTCAACGTTGATGAGGCATAAAGCCATAAGCAAAAAATAAATAAATAAATCCTAGAGTTTTCAGTAGGATGGCTCCCACAAAACTACTTTTTTTAGTTGTGATGGAACTTTGTTTTTCAATGTAATTACATTTTATGTTCTTCAATGTTATCCTCACCATCATACTGCATTTCCACTTTTGCAAGTTGTCCCACACATCTTCTATAACTGGCAGCCATTCCACGTTTCTTTCAATATAACTTGTCTCCAATCAATTTTCTTGATCTCTATATCTGGTCCACCCATCTCCTGTGTTGTATTCCAATAGGTCTCATTCCCTCCCCATTGTTGCTAACTTCGGCATCCTCCCTACTCCATTCTAATGACATGCTCCAGCCATTTCAATATATCTTCTGATGCTTCAACTTTAATCACTGCTCAGTTTCTTATTCTATCCATTCTTATGACATTCTGTACCCTCTCAGAAACCTCATCTCTGCTTCCTGTAATTTGCTTATCTTTCTCTTTTTTCAATATTGAATGATGGTGTATTTTATAGAGCAAGACTTGTGCTTCCTACACTGTGCTGCATGTCCAGATTATATCCTTCGTCTGATGAAAAAGTTGTCCTGTTCCTTATTATCTGTCCTATTTTTTCTTCATTCTTTACATTAGTAGTTACTTTGCTTCCTTTGTGTCTGTAGTCATCAGATTTCCATGAATTTCGTAACTCTTTAATACTTTACTGAAATTAATATATGACTTTGATGGAAATGTGCAAGTACTACTGTCACTAGAGTATATGTGTTTAGTCACTACCAGTGCACTTGTCATATTAAACACATAGTAGAATCATGCAAACACCACTATTCATGTATGGTACACCATATGTTTGGTTCCATGCATTCTTTCTATTCAATGTCATTCAATCATTTGTAATATACCATATTGAATTATTCTCTTTGTTTTATATAGTTCATCCTTCATTGTTACCTAAAAATATCAAGTACAGTGGTAATTATGATTATGATGACATTTTGTTTTATTTCAGGAACTTATGAAACTGATGGGCTTGAAGAGTTGGATGCTATGGTTAGGATGGCTGTTAAATGCATTATTTGTAAATATTTTTTCTATATCAGTTATTGTCATTTGCTTGAAAGCACAGATGACAGAAAATCTGCCAGTGATTGTTAAGACTGATGGAACTATATTATGGGTTTTTTATTTGTTATACTGCATGGCATCTGTTTTTCTCCTCTTTGCAGTCAGTGCATTTTTCTCACGACGTAAGTGAAATTTATTTCTGTTTGTTACATTTTTACAACGGAGAAGAAATGATTTAATTCCTTCTCATGTAATTCTTATACATAAGTTTTAAATGAGAGTGTGGCATTTAAAAAAATTATGGAGAATGAAACAAATCTATAAGATGTTATTAAAATGAAAAGAAGGAGAAACTAAATCCTATTCTTAATCCAAGCAACATGAATCTCTATTCATGATGCAGGCAAATATGCCTACTTACCCAGGTGCATTAATTTCTATTAACATAAGTAATGCCTTGGCTCAAAATATTGTGTATTTTTTAATGCAGTTTTTTTTCTCTCCCCCCCCCTTTTTCCTTTTTTCTGTTGCCACAGCAGTCATTTCTTGTATTTTGTTAAGTTATGGGTCATTTCTGTAAAAATACAGGCATTAGTGTTTGAGTTACAGCCATTCTAGTTAGCACTTAATCCTAATACTGTTCTTTTCCCTCCTGTTTATTTCAAACTAATAAATTTTCTTAAAGCAACTTGATTTGAAAATAAATATATCTTTTGATTTAAATAAATGAAGCCAACTTTTAAGTAGAAATGTATACTTGCTTCATGTGTTGTAGTTAACAATATCTCTTTACGATTTGATTAATTTTGGTTTCTACTTACTTTCAGCAACACTTGCTATGACTTTTGGACTGTTCATTTGGTTCATGTCATACTTTATTCTGGCACCATTTACAGAGAGTATGAATTTGAATTTCTTCTTCAAAATTCTTGTGTGTTTAGTGCCAAATGGTGCTCTTTCACAAGGTTTACTTATAGTTTCAAGTTATGAAACTAGAGGTAAGCATTTCATTATTATTAGCATTATTTTGTCTGGTTGACATTCTGTTTATGTAAATGTTAATTTGTTTCACATGTACTTATTTTCAAAGTTCTCTTCAATTCTAATGTGTAGCATATGTACTTCATCACCATAACATTTGCTTAATACTGTTTTGTAGAAAATGTATTGAATAAATTTTACATGTTCTTAACTGCCATTTAGAACAAAGTGTGGAAGAAGTAAAAATAGGAGAAAAAAGGGGGGGGGGGGGAGGGAGGGAAAGAGATATAGAGAATTATGAACAGTAAAGATATTGAAACTAATATGTTTTGTGTGTTTTTGTTTTGAGTACCAAGTAGCCTTGCTGTAACAAATGATGAGTGGGAATTCCCCTGTTATTTATATTTATTAATCAGTGTCTTTCATTTCCTGTCAAATCCAATGTTGCCGAAAGTTTGATTGGTTATCCTAAATGTGTATCAGTTGCTTGTCATCCATTGTTACATCATCTTGTTTACTGGTAACCACTTTTCGGCTTTAGTTTTGTAGTAATAGCTGATTGTTTAAAGAAAGTTATTGAGTCAATAGTTGTTATCTTTCGTATTGGTATTTTTGACACTTGGAGCAGTTTTTCAGTCTCATGTTCCTTTTTATATAATTTTCAGGCATGGGACTTCAGTGGCAGTACATTTCTACACCTCCAACTGGAAGCTCTGATGATTTAAGCATGGCAGATGTTTTCATTGCCTTTTCATTCAGTGCATTTATTTACATGCTTGTAACATATTATGTTGATTCAGTCATGCCAGGAAAGTATGGGATTGCCAAGCCTTGGTACTTCATTTTCCAGGTGATATTTGGTTTTTGAGCTCTTACAAGCTTCTGAATTAATGAAAGAGATTTATATAAACTTAGTTTTTACTTTAACAGAAAGAAAGGCTTTAAAAAAGGTTGGGAAGATGTTATGTTTGGATATGAATATAATGGTCAAAGACTGCTTAAAAATGCATTAACTATGAAATTTTAAGCTCCTCTAAAAATCAATTTTCCACTTTGCATCATGAAAAAATATAACTTCATGTAGTAAATAAATTAAGAAGTTAAATTTCTTGAACATGTTTGTTGGTTTTAGCTTTACTTTATGTGAATAGTTATTTTTTTTAGGTGTGCTGTACTTAGCTGTATACAAACGTAAGAGCAGGTATTTCTTAAAGAATAGAACAGTCATTTTGATTCATGACAAAAACTATGATTGATTACTTTTAAATAGCATTTTTCCAAAAAATGGTTTTTAGATTATTATTAGTAATAGAATAATTGGTAGGAAGAATGGGGGAAGAAAACATAACTTTAATGGCTTTTGCAATTGCACTAATGTTCTCGAAAATTAGGGAGTCCAGTGGCTCTTCGGGACATTGAAAGACACTGTTGGACAATTTGCATGAAATTTAATCCAAATAAAAGTGAGTAAATAATAGCAATCAGAAAGAAAGAGAGGCTATCCAGGGGAATTATGATACCAAGAGTGTAGTTGAAGTATGTGAATAGTCTTCAGCACCTGGGAAGTATTGTTGAGGAAAGTGGAAGGAACAATGGAGACATAAGAGGAAGGCAGCCACAAAAGTTTTTAAGAACTGCCAGGAGCGTGACAGAACAAGGATGTTGGCTGCCATCGATTATGATAACGGCAAAATATTGTTGCTGCTTCATAATCTGTCAGTGGTATTGTTCAATGTCTTTTGACCATTGAGAAATGGACACAAGATTATTGAATAACTATTGTTCCACATGTAGATACAAACTGTTGACCATAATCTGTTTTAGTTAGTGAGGTACTGGACAACCAAGTTGATCATTTTGTAAACATGTTCTGAAAATCGTTTAACTGACACGGCCGCCGTCCTGTACTGTGGGAAAATATCAGTACCTGCACTTAACTAGTCCTTAACTGGATTTATGGTTTCAAAATAAGTAAATATCACTTCGCGTAAAGTTAAAATATGGTTTATTCAAAATTCTTAAGTTCTCAGGCTGGTACCTGACCTGTATCACACTTTCAAGAACAATAATGAACTCTGATCTGACCTTTGATGCCAGGTTAGTAATTAGAAACAGTGCATCACTTATTCACATTTGTCACAATGCACATTCTCATCCACAGTTAATTAATTGTGGGGTCTTCCCAATCCCAATTCATCACTCTCACATAAGTTATCTGCAGATTCAAATTATGCTCAATGGCTACATGGCAACTACTCCAACCAACCTTATGGTCGCTAAACACTTCCAACCCAGACGACTTCCAACAAAATACTGGCCAAACCATACATGGCTGCTTCTCACTCTGGTCCACCTCAGCTAATAATAAACATCCTTCACCCTCATATGTCCTTTTCTAGCCTATCACAAATTTCCACTTAAATTCATGTGGCTAAGATTCCTCCTTACACCAGTCTCTCCACTACCTGTTGTATTTCTTTTACCATACTGATTTACTTTCTCTGCCTTCTAGTCTCTCTGACTGGTTACTAACCATACCAAAACAGTTTATTATTCCTTGCTTGTCTAGCTGGAGCTTCACCATTAGTGTTACAATGTGCCATGGAAAAGTAAATGAATAGTTTATAGGATTTTCTGTGTTCATATTTTCATACATGCTGCTAAAACCTGGACAGAGAAGAAGCAGAATGTCTGTTCCAGGTATGTGAAATAAAATTTCTCAGAAGAAAGTTGGGGTTTATAAAAATGACCAGGTTAAGAAGATTGCAAGAAAGGTTGGAGAAGGCTAGATCCATGTTGTATGAACATGGTAAGAGAATTGCACAACATAGAATGCTAAGAAAAATACATTAAATGGAGATACAGGGTAAACAGCCCAGAGGAAGATCAAGTAGTAGATAGCTTAGGGGTTGGAGGAGTGTGTCGAAGAGAGGAGAGGACTGGACCAAGGGGGAGAAAGAGTTGGTGGGAAGAGAGAGGAAGATGGAGAGGCTTGTGTGCAAAGCACAGTTGGACAGTGGCTGGAATCTTTAGGTGATGATTGTTGGGAAGAACTTTTTACTGTCAAGATTAGTGTATTGTAAACTGATTTTCTGTTTCCATAAGGTGCACTGTGTTATATAAAACATAGAGTATGGATATGAGCAATCAGTTTTAATTGTTAGTAAATGATTCAAGGTCATTTTTTTTCTAATGATTCATTGTTGTATGCATTTTGCCTGTCATCAAGGTGTCATTAGTAATTAATTTGATTTGAGATTCATATTATAGAGTTACATCTTACATCAACGGACTATATGAGTTTTTTATTATTACTACTATATTTTGGTGATGCGTACTCCTTGTGTTATTAAATACTTCATATTTCTTTCTGGAATCTTAAAAACTGTTTTTGTTAATGGTTGTTAGGGGAGTGTGACTGAATGATCTTTTTGAGGTTACCAATTACATGTACAGCTAGGAAATTACATGTGTTATTGTGATCTAAATTTGATTATTATGATTTTTCAGAGTAAGCGTGTATCGCTTACATAATCAATGTATTTTCAATTTCAAGTAATACTTATGAATTACTGTTAATAATGTGTGTTTATTAGCTTATTTTGAAAGTTGCTTCAACCAAGCAGAGGCAATAAACCACCCGGAAAACAGCATGTAGCTGAAAAATGCATATCATCAATCGCTTGATTAGTCAGGGCTGATGTCCACGTACAGTTTTAACGTTGCAGCCAAGAGAGCCCTTTCAGTTTGTTGTATATCTGTACATTTGTAGTGTGTCTGCATTGTCATTATAAAAGTTATTGTATTAAACCATGATTCTTTTCTTCTGTTTCAGTTGTGCATTCCAAATGGCAACAGTATTGAAAGTACGCCAGTAACAAGTAGTGTTGGCAAGAATTATGAAACAGCCCCTACTAATTTAAAACCCGGGATTCAAATTAAGAATCTCTCAAAACTATACCACTCATTCAGAAAATCTGGTAAAAAAAATTGGCAGTGAATGGGATTAACCTAGACATTTACAGTGGTCAAATTACAGCCCTTCTTGGTCATAATGGTGCTGGAAAGACCACTACGATGTCAATTATTGCTGGTAAGCAGTGATTCAATTTCCAGTTGTTTGTGATTGTTTTCTTATTTATTGTAGTCCAATATTCTACAATATAGTTAGTAGCAAAATGAAAAAATTGTAATTTGTCAAGAATCATTTTACTCTGGCTATTCATTTAATTTAATTGTCTGAAATTTCATACCTTACTTTGCCATCTTTTGAAATCATTTGTGTTGTTTCAGTGGAAATTCGTAATTAAGGTGCAGTATAATATCTTAGTGAGTTAACTTTCCTCTATGAAACGCTTAAGTTTTCTTGTATTCCAAACAGGCATGTTTTCACCATCAAGTGGAACAGTAACAGTCGGTGGATATGACATCCGAAAAAATTTAGATGATGTGCGTGAAAGCTTAGGACTTTGCCCACAGCATAATATGCTGTTTATTGACCTAACAGTTAAGGAGCATCTTGTATTTTTTGCTATGGTAAGAAAGTTTGAATTGATTCCAATTGTTTTATATGGAGTGAAATGCTTTATGGTATTATTAAAAAAATTGTTAATACTTTTATTGTTTTTAGATTGATTGTTATTTTGCGTTGGAAATAAGTTTTCTGTAGACAAATTGTCTAACCATTTTATGCATTGTAATATGTTACAAACTGATAACAATGATGGGTTATCCAAAGTGGTGAAAAATTGTTGCATAACTCCAATGAGAATGTTAACTTATGATGAGATTTCAAAATTTTCTATATCTTTTACCACTAGAAAGTGAGCATTTATAATGTTTGGAAATATTTGTTTCCTTCAAACCTGGGTATGAGCTGATGTTTTAACTTTCAACAACTAGCTGATGGACCTGTATGTTTACTCCTGGCTAATCTGTGGCATTTCTTGTGGTCTACTGAGTATGGTGGGTGAGCGGTTATGTTCTTGCCTTGCATTCAGGAGGACACGGTTATGAATCCCCATTTGGCCATACAGATTTGAGTTTTCCCTGATTTGCCTAAATCATTTCAGATGACTGCTGGGATGATTCCTCCAAAAGACCATTCTGAATTCCTTACCGCCCCTTGCCCTCCCCCCACCCCCACCCCTCACTTGTCCTTTCCCGCATCTAAAGGCATCAACAAAATAATTTCCAGCTTTCTACACAACTAATACTACGATACAAAATCCCTAATTGAACTACAAAATCAATCTGTTACAGTTTATACCATTCAAACATCATGTACAAAAGACCAATCATTGAAAGTAATTGAACTATTTTTTTACATATTAGACTAAGAGATCTATACGTATCTATATGAAGGTAGAAACAACCACTACCATTTATTGCTGCGTTATAGTGAATGTGCTGATTTTGGGTTATCAATCAGTGGAAGAAAAAAGAATATTTATTTTATAGAGCTTTATTGAAGTTACGAATTGTGAGCCAAGACGAGGCAGTCTTGCTCCACTCAACAGGCTGGAACTTGCCTCTTGTTATCAAGAGTCAGATTGTGATGGCAAAAGCTCTTCAAGGTTTGTCTCATGTAGCATGGGAAGTAGCTACGTTACAAGTTTCCTTTAGTTCAGCACCGAGTATGTGGGATTGCTCATCTCCACCATGCCCTAACTGTAGCACAGCTAAAAGTCACATAGCCCTCGGGTAACCACACATATTCAGTAGCCAATTACATCAAGGTCCGCCCCCTCCACAATGAGTCATAGCAGACGACGCACTGTAGCACTTGTACAGTTTAACTTCACTTTTGACTCAAGAGACATCTGCAATAATAAGGGAACACTCAACTGTCTGATATTCCTGTCCTTGTTGGCTAAAGATTTATACGAATTCCTTCAAGTAACTCATTTCAAAGGATAGTTCTTGTATTAATTAGATTGTCAGAGAGGCTATATGTTTGTAGAACGAAGTGTAAGTTAAATGTGCCATACCATGATTTCAATTATGTTGTGCACTATGCAATGTTTGAATGTATTCATAAAGTGATATAAAAAGTGGTTAAAAGAAGAAGTACTAGACAGTGAGGTTTTTCCTGATGGTTACAGAGTGTACCGCAGAGATCGAGGAGCAATTGGTGGAGGAGTCTTCATACTAGTTAGCAAAAACTACCATAGTTCACTGGCATTCATAGATCAAGACCATGAGTTACTTGGGGTAGATTTCTGGGGTAGTAAAAAAGAAAAAATCAGAGTGTTGGCTGTTTACCGCAGTGGAAGAATGACAGAAGAGGATGAGGCTCTTGGGGAGAAATTAAATTCATACTCAGATTTCAGAGGTGAGAATAGAATGATCATCATCGGCGGAGATTTAAATTTACCAGGTGTAAACTGGGAAGGGAATAAGATAAATAACACAAGGGAACAAAGATTTGCAAATATCTTAATAAGGGAAGGAGGATTTACACAAGTGGTTGAGCAAAACACTAGGGGACAAAATATTTTGGATATATTTCTAATTAAGCCCGATGAAAACCTTTTGAGGTATCAAGTAACTGAAGGAATAAGTGATCATGAAGCAGTTCTGATGGATATTAGAGGATTCAGTAAACCAGCAGCCAAAATTGAAGGGGGAAATAGGTACAATTATAAAAAGGCACAGGTTTCAAATTTGAGGAGATATTTCAGAGAACAATTCAGCAAATGGAAGGAAGGCTCAGGTACAGTAGAGTCAAGGTGGAAAGAGTTCAAGGAGATAATAAGAAAGGGGGAAGAAAAATTTATTCCAAAGCAAAAAATAAAGAGAAGTAGAGATCCTATGTACTATAATAGGGAAGTGAGGAGGTTAAAGAGGTTGGTAAGAAAAGAACATAACAGAGTTAAGAGACAGCAGGGTAGTAGGGAATATTTAAAACAACTAAACAAGGACTTAATAACAGCAAAGAAAATGGCCAAAGATGGGTTTATGAAGAGTATTGTCAGTGCAGGGGGACCATTGACTGATGCATCTAGAAATTTCTATGGCTATATCAGGAAACTGAGGGGAAGGGAGGATGTAGAGACACTTATAGATAAGGATGGAGAAGAAGTTACCGACGATTTGAAAAAGGCAGAGATTTTAAGTAACTGGTTCAGAGAAAGCATTAGGGAAAATGAATCAGAAACAGGAGGGTCTAATTCGGAGAACGAGCTTAACAACACAATTAGAAATGACGATAGTAAAAAATTTGATATCCATCCTGAGGAAATCATGAAGGAAATAAGAAAGCTGAAAAAACATAAAGGGGCTGGTGAAGATAATATTACTACAGATATCTTAAAGATAGCCGGATGTGACATTGTACCTTATCTTGAAATATTATTTAAATTGAGTCTAGACACTTGCTGCTTACCACAGGACTGGAAAAGTGCAATAGTAGTACCGGTACATAAGGGAGGGGTGAGAAATAGAGTTGAGAATTACAGGCCAATCAGTTTGACATCAGTGGTAGGTAAATTAATGGAAAGATTGATATGCAACCACATCAGAAATATATGTGAGGAACGTAATTGGTTTTCAAGCAGGCAACATGGTTTCAGGCAAGGATATTCATGCGAATCTCAGTTGGTGGGATATATGCAAGATATTTCAGATGAAATGGACAAGGGAGGCCAAATTGATAGTGTAGCACTAGATCTGTCTAAGGCGTTTGACAGAGTAAGCCATAAAATGGTAGTAAATAAGGTAAAAACCATTGGAGTGGATAAGAAAGTGATTTGCTGGGTAGAAGAATTTTTAAAAGGTAGAAAACAGAAAGTTAGGGTAGGAAATGTAGTATCAAAAGAAGTGGAAGTAAAAATGGGTGTGCCACAGGGTAGCGTATTGGGACCATTGCTATTCATTATTCTAATGAATAATTGTGTTGCCTGTTTACTATCTGAAATTAGATTGTTTGCAGATGACATAATGCTGTATAAAAGAATCAAAACGATAGAGGATTGTAAACAGTTGCAGGGTGATCTGGACAGGATATCTAATTGGGTTAGTAAACATGGAATGAAGATAAATGCAAAGAAGAGTCAGCTTATTAGATACACAAATAAAAAACAAAAGGTTAATTATGAATATAAGGTGGGGAAAGAATTGCTTGCTGAAGACTTGAAATGCAAATATCTTGGAATTACTTTTGATAACAAACTTAACTGGGCAGGACACATAGGACAGGTGGTAGGAAAAGGTTTCAGAGTTCTGCACTTGTTGGAGAGAGTTATGAGGGGATGTACGAGAGAAGTCAAGGAATTGGGTTACAAAACTTTGGTCAGACCATTGCTCGAATATGGTAGTGTAGTATGGGACCCTCATTTTACGTATCAAATACAGGAGTTGGAGAGGGTGCAAAGAAGGGCTGCTAGATTTGTTTCTGGAAATTATCGCAGAATGCAATCAGTGACGGATATGATAAAGGAGCTGGAATGGGATTCATTGCAAGACAGGAGGAGGATGAGGAGGGTCATGGGAGTGTACAGGGCATATACTGGTGATGAGGCATGGAAAGATATTGCAGTAGGTATGAAAAGTAGTGCATGGAAGGGAAAAGATGACCATGACCACAAGCTGGCACTCGATTTCAGGCACAAGGGTGTAGGAAGATTCTCTTTTTTAGGTAAGGGTGTCAGGGATTGGAATGAGTTACCAAGAGAAACGATGAATAATTTACCGAAAACTTTGAAGGAATTTAAAGAAAAAATTTGTAGAGGGCAAATGTAGGTGGGTGCAGGATAGGGGGAAGATAGCTGTGTAGGGAAATTGCCACCGGAGCCTGTGCTCCATTGCAATTAAATTAAATTAAATTAAATAAACTTAGAGTTCACCAGCTAGGAGTGTGTATCCTTTCATAAATACCTTGTCATTAATTAAGAATTAAAAATAGAATCTAATGGTGAGACAAATTGTCCAGCAAGTAATGAATTCTGTTATGTCGCACTAGCATAATGGAACAGTTGCTTAACTTTAACCTAATATGCTTGTCTCGAGTAGCAAGTGATAAGTGTATGACCTCACTTCAATAGTTTGGCTTGACTGAAGAAGCAAATTAAACCACTTCTTTCTTAACATGTGGATCAATATGCTAGCTAAAACCAAAAGCTGACAGCAGTCTGTTAAGTAAGCCCACACTATGTTGCATTTTTACCGCTGGAAATGCAAAGCATAGATGTTATGTTGATTACTATGGGAGTTAGGTAGTATGTGCTGCATCTCATTAAAACCCATACGCTGGTTTAAAGTAAGTAGATTTTTTAATCTTTACTTAGACTTCTGTGTAAGTTTGCATTAATCATGGTGAGGGAATTGGCATAGTTGGGGAGAGGGGAATGATGCGGATTTTCTGTTACAAGCAGAATTTTAGTTTTTCAGATAAAATATTCCTTTTAAGTTGTACGTTTTCCAACCAAAACTAAACTACAATGAACACTGACAATCCTAAACGCATCACACAGCAATATAAACAGCACTGTCATTAAAAATAGGATGCATTGACGTGTGGTTAGGTATGCTAAACTTCAATATACGTTCTAATCTAAATTGATCCAAGCAGACTAAATTCTATAGTAAGTGAAAAATATTTTATAAGATTATTTTAAAACATCAGTTAGGCATAAGTGCAACAATTATATTCTCTTTTGTTTTAGCAGTATAATGTTGAATTTTACATCCTTATCACACATATTGACATGGTTGAGGTCAGCCCAACAGCACCCCTAAAAACATTTGTGATATAATTAGCTGTTCATAGCAATAACAATAAGAAGGGGCAGTATAGTGGCTCAGTGGTTAGGAGTCTCACTGAAGATTGGAATGTCCTCTGTTTGAATCCGTCTCGGCCAGGATTTTCGAAGCCCTTAAGCTTCACCTCTGGCACAGCTTTCGATTTAGTGTGAAGTATGATTCCGTGTTTAAGATTCCACATTAAAACTGTACGTTCTCTCTAGGACTAACTGCTCAGAGATTGTGTCAAATGCTTTTCAAAAGTAAATCTAACTTTGTTGATGAAAATTGAACATATTTAAGGAACACCTCGTACACACACCAGTTTCATTGACCACATATAACTGTGTCAATTATTCCAAAATTGATTGTAGATTACTAATGTTTCATTCTGTATGTTTTGCTTTCTTTAATTTTGGATGAATTTATCTTCTTCAATATCTCCAACTGCCAAACCACCACCTCTCCCTCCATCCTTCACACAAATAGTTACATCTTATACCTCTAATACATCAGATCTAATGTTGTTGTACTTGACAATATGTGACAGAATTGAAATACATTTGTTGCTCGGAGTAGAGTTGTTACTTGTCTTCACAAAAAGTCTATTCAGGTTACAAGTATTTGGAAGAATTTAATATTGAAAACTAGAATAATTGTTAACGTTAATCAGAAAAAAAATATTAAGCAGTTGTCAGGCTGTTACTACTAAATCTATGGGAATATCTATGCTATTTCAAAACTGTAAGCAAGTTGTATCTGTCTACAGGATTGAACCGGTATCCCACAAAACCTTTCACAGCAATTTGGATGTTTTTTTCTGATTTTAGAGCTAATGGTGTGGATTAAAATCTGCAGAAATAGTTTATGGCTTATATGTACCAAGGAATAGAGTAAGAACTTAAAATCCTTTCCTGATGGAAAAAAAATTATGGGTCACAGATACCCAATTCTTTGCGGCTTTAGCGATTTTTTTGTATCCCAGCCACAGATTAGCTCACTTTTGAGGTGTGATATCTAAAGAACTATGTGAGATATCAGAAAACTTTATATATTATATTTGATTTTCTTGTCAAGTAACATCAAATTGCAGAGCCATGGCTATGGAAGAATCCCCTGTTATTCAAACCAATACTTCATAAATGCACTTTAGAAAGTCTAACTAAATTTTGGATTTAATTTGCCCCCCCCCCTCAAAGTTCACCCTTTTCTGCATGCTTTCCAGTGCTAATAGTCTTTAGCCTTAACAGTCCTAGTTCAACAATACACCAGTCTGGCAGGTCAGCACTCCAGAAACCTTGTATGTATCCACAAAATACTGCTGCTTTCAACCCCTCATGTCATTCCACATCTTCAGATCTTGTAGCAGTCTGTAGAGTCCATGAGTAAGTATGCTCAAAACCATCTACAAAAATTGTCCTGACTATATCAGTCCCATCTCAGAGCGGGACAATCTCTTCCCTTTAAGTTACTGGATCTCCAGCACAATTTTCAACCTCCCATTATCTCCTCACAATCATCCATTGGCCAGCTCCTTAATACACTTCTACTATCCCTCTTGAAACCCCACACCTCACCCATCCAACCCGAATCGAGCTGCCTGACCTAAACTATCTGTTGTTAATCTATCCTCTTCTCCACTCTCAGAACCTCAACTTAAGGTACTTTCCAATGGTCTCACTTTCTTTTCTACTCCTAAATTTGATTAGACCACCCAAATATGTGACTCCCTAGTGTTCCCTGACACAATCCGCAGGAGATACCACTTTGCCTCGCAGAGCAGTAAGCCTGACACCCAGTCTCCAGAGATTCCAGCCACCATCCACTCTTGGCGAAGCACATCTTTCACAAAACCACCCTTAGAAATGTTTCAAGATCTTGTTTCCGTTAGTTTTGCTTCTCCCAGTTTCTTCAATCCCTTCCCAGTGGCACCAAATTGAATTAATCAGAAAGCCATTCATCCTCCCAGCAGATAAGGGCTCAATGACGATAGTGATGAATCAGTGTGACTATGTGAATGAGGCATTTCAACAGTTTTCTGACATGAACACCTGCCACCCTCTTAGCTATGATCCTGCACTAGCGGTCGACGAAAATATAAAGGAATATATACAATTCACTGGACCCCTCCAAGCTTCACTTTTGGCTCCTATAATGCAATGAACTCCAACTCAAAACCTACTTCCCAAGGTCTACAAAGCTGGCAATCTAGGAGGCCGTATAGGTGCCACTTCTGGTTCACTTACTGAACATGTCTCTGTTCTGGTGGACCAACACTTACAGCCTATTGTCAATCGAGCTTTCTTCCCACATGAGACACCCAGATCTTCCTCTTTTTTCTTCTGTGCCCATACCTCTTCCCCCGGCTCGTCGGTAATGTTTGATGTGACCTCCCTGTACAGCAACATTACCCATTGGCATGGACGCTGCGCCATGTAACACTTTCTAGACCAATGTCTTGCCCGAACAACCTCCCCACCAGATCCTTCCTCACCACCCTGGCCTACCTGATATTGAACAACTTTTTCTCCTTTGAGTTTGAAATTTACCATGCCATGGGAATTCTTATGGCCCCCTCTTTCACAAATCTTCCTATACATCGTGGATAAAGCCCACCAGAAAACCCTCGTATAACTCTGATTCATAGACATCTTCATGATCCAGACCCATGGGGAAAACAGTCTTATCAGTTTCCTTAACAGTTTAAGCACCTTTAACAGTTTGAATTTCACGTGGAGTTATTCCCACACACATACCACTCTCCGGATGTGGATTTATCCCTCTCAAATGGCTACCTCAGCTCATCTGTCCATACCAAAGTGACTAATCTGCAACAGTACCTTCATTATGATAGCTGCCATCCTTATCACATCAAATGCTCACTCCCCTATAGTCTTGGCATTAATAGGAGATACATATGTTCCAACCAGTCAGACCTCACACTGTATTCAAATAACATCTCCCAAGCTCTGGTATCCCATAACTACCCACTAAATTTAGTGCATAAACAGGTTACATGTGCGATGTCACAACCTGCTAAACCTATCAACCATCCATAACCCTCTAAAACCTATTACAGCCCTGTTTTGGTCACCTGGTACTTCCCAGCTCTGGTATCAATCAACGGAGTCCTTCATCATGGTTACAATTCCCTTCAAGCCTGTCTTGAAATGAAAACCTTCCTCCCAAAAATTATCCCTCACCTGCCTAAAACCTGCTTCAGAAGACTTCCGAACCTCAGCCAATTCCTAGTTCATAAATATGGTGCTTCCCGTCTTACAAGCAGAGCTCAATTTAAACAGTGCAGGGCTCTTAGCAAATGTGAAGGAGAGGCCCTTGGTTTTTACCGTTTGGGGCATTGGTAGAGCTAAAAAAAAGTCACCCATCTGGCCTGAGGGGAAAGCTACGTAACTAATCCCATACTGCTTACAAAACAGTCGCAAGGCTGTTTTCCTTGTAACAGATCCCTCTACAAATTGTGCAACATGCATCCTACCTCCACCACCTTCACCATCCCATAACTGGGAAAAATCAGAAGACTTGTCACTTGTGTATCCTCCAACCTAATATAGCAACTCATCTGCAATCATCACCCAGACTCCTACATAAGTAATATAAATTCACTGGGCAGCAGAATGAATAGACACAAATGGCATTTATCCAGAACCTTTATCGCGCAGTATCTTATCATGCCTCCACGCATCATACTAACAGTTTCAATGCTTGCTTCACTTTGTGTCATAAGAATCCTCTCAGGCAAAAGTAGCATCTCTGAATTCAGAAGGTGGGAACTGACTTATCAATATCAATTGGACACCAGACACTTCAGGTCTTAATTTATCACCAGTAACTGTCCTTTTGCACTCATTCCCCCATACCCTCCATCTTTTCTAACTGAACCATCACCCATCAGAGTCTATCTTTTAACAGTGTGGTATATCGTTAAAATTTCAATTACATATATTATATTCATATAAAATATAAGAAAACATTTTATTCTCAATTCTGCCTTGTTTCTACTACTGGTTCCCATGATTTGGCTAATAATTTTCAGGTTTATACCTTTTCAATTCCCTTCCGCACATCCTGCCATGCTGATTTTCCCTCACCATGAGCCTCTGGTCTATATTCTGCACAACTCAATTCACACAGCCATTGAATCAGTATTTGTTTACACGAGCACCTAGCATTCTCCCGAGCACCTACGTCCTCGTGTATGTGATTTCTGCTTCGCTCTTTCAACGAAGGTTAAGGTGAACGGTACATATCTTGCTTTTTCTTCTTTGGAGATCTTTGGCCCTCCCCATCCCTAGGCCTTAGGGAATTACCACTCCACAGCCCACCCTGCAGGAGTGGAACCCTGAAGTGAGAGCATAGGGTTGCACTTGGGCTGGAAACCCAGCGGTGATAACGAAGGCTTAAGTGTGACACCCCTTCCCCTACATTAAGATGACAGCTACCAGCTCCAACAGTGGCCTCTTGGGCTCGGAGAGTGACTCTTCTGATGGTTAGCAGGCCACTGAAAATGAGCAACACCAGATCAGGCGACCCGGGCAATCTGATATTGACTTAGACTCAGAAGACAACACACCACCACAGCAGGTTTCGTCTACCTTCAGAAAGAAATCCAGGCAGGAGTTACATCAGCCACAGCTATCATCTCAAGTACTAATCTACCTAACAATGGAGAGAAGGCATCACTTACACTGCGTCTCCATATGTGTATGCGCTTTACCCACAACTCACAGAATTTAGACAATTCATCGCAGAGTACAATATTGACCCTTTTTTTTAACTGCTTAATGTCTCTTAATGGCGGGAAAGGATGGGGGGCAAGGAATGGGAAGGAATTGGGCCATGGCCTTTTGAAGGAAGCATCCCGGCATTTGCCTGGAGTGATTTGTGAAACCATGGAAAACCCAAATCTAGATGCCCGGATTGGAATTCAAAACGGTGTCCTCCAAAATGCGAGGTGAGAACGCTAACCGTTACACCACCAAGCTCGGTCACAATATTAACTTATGCCTCATTAGCGAGACACACCTTAAGTGTGTCATTTGCTAACTATGACTGCTATAGAACAGACTGACTCACAGCTGGAGGTGGCGTTGCCATCTACATAAAAAGGGGTTTACCTCATCATAAAACTCCTCTCCTAGCATTGCAACACGTTAAAGCAGTCACCATTGAACTACACCTTGCCAGCGAGACCATCAAGGTCATTTCTGCCTACCAACCTCCCAGACAAATCTTTCTGGATGCAGATTTAGAGGTACTGGCAGTAGTGCGTGACAAACTACTCTTAGGAGGAGACTTTAATGCAAAACACACCGATTGGCTCTGTCAGAACTCTAACCTGGCGGGACTTGCCATGAGAAGAATTATAAATCAACACAATATGTGTGTATGGGCTCCAGATGAGACCACGCACTACCCTTACAATGGTGGCTGGCCTGACATCCTTGAGGTGCTCGTAACAAAAAAACATCAACGGGTTCATTGTAGCATCCACTGTGGATACACTATCATCAGATCACCTACCAGTCATATTTGAAGTCGGCATAGGCAAGTGGCAGCCAAATGACAGGCTAAATCCCATTTTCGACCTGAATACAACCAACTGGAGGAGATATAAGAATCTAATAGCTGATGCCCTGGCAGATCCTCCTGGAGATCACAATCCTGAAACAGCCCTGGAGGCTTTTGAAAGTGCGGTTTTAAATGCCATCACAGCTTCCGCGTTAAAGCACAAGAGTAAAGATAAATCACTCCAGCTCCCACCATACCTGCTAGCTGCGATCCAACATAAAAATTGGGTTGGCAAGGAGTGGAGGATTACTAGGAACCCCAACACCAGGAATTTACTTAATCGTCTCCGAAGAGAATTGAAAGCAACATTAACTGAACATCGTATTCGTGAATGGGAGGCCCAACTCTCAATGTTGTGACTGGACGATGGCTCGCTGTGGTCACAGACCAGATGGTTTACTAAACATTAAAAGCCGAATCCCACGTCTACTAGGAGACCACGGATACACCTATCACCTGGAAGATGAGACCAATGCTCTGGCTAACACTTTTGAACAAAACTTCCAACCAGCACCGGTTTACCCTGACCTACTAGAAGGAGTCAACGGTTGCCTTAGTATTTTCCTTGGAGCAAATGATGAAGACGATCACAACATTGAGCACTTCACTCCTCACGAAGTCATCACCTGTTTCGCCAGCTTAAACCCAAGGAAAGCCCCGGGCCATGACAGAATAAGCAACATCTACATGAAAAATCTGCCACCGGTGGCAATAAACCACCTCACAAAGCTGTTCAATATGATCATCGACACAAAGACCTTTTCCACCCAGTGGAAACAGGCCATAGTCGTAGCAATCCACAAGAGTGGGAAGAACCCCTCTCTACTGCAAAACTACTGTCCCATTAGTTTGCTACCGTCAATCAGCAAGGTGTTTGAGCATCTCTTGCTCAAATGCCTAAACCATTACATTGAGCGAGATAGTATTCTCCCACACCACCAACTTGGGTTCCGCCAGGGACACTCGATCACCCAACAAATGAGGGTGGTTTAGACTGCTACGACGGCCTTCAAACACAAAGAGTACTGTGGCCTAGTGCTGCTAGACATTTCCCGGGCATTTGACTCAGGCATGCCGGGATGCTACTCAGACTCTA
Organism: Vandiemenella viatica; assembly: GCA_031002005.1. Taxonomy (NCBI): domain Eukaryota; kingdom Metazoa; phylum Arthropoda; class Insecta; order Orthoptera; family Morabidae; genus Vandiemenella; species Vandiemenella viatica. The sequence goes on along the minus strand of CM061920.1, from coordinate 386,644,425 downwards.
CAGACTGAGACTTACAAAAGACTGAGGCATGGACTAGGAGGTGGCATATCAAAATCAATCCAACGAAGACTCAAGCCATTTTACTAAAAAAAAAGGACAGGACCTCATCAGAGACTGCAGTTAGTCCAACAACTCAAAAACCATAACAACCCAATTCCATGGATAAAAACAGTTTGCTACCTTGGTCACACTTGACTCCAGGTTGACCTGGAGGACCCACACAAACGACCTCTGCAGAAGAGCCAGCATAAGACTTCAAGTGTTGTACCCAGTGTTAAACTGGGACAGTAAGCTCTCCGCACCTTTAGGAGTACGGATCTACTGCACCCTAGTAAGGCCGATGTTTGAATATGCCTGCCCTGTGTGTGGAAACACAACTAAAACAAATGACTTCAAGTTATTCAGAATCGCAATCTGAAGAGAGCCTTACATCTTAACTGCAGATTTCTGACAACAGCCCTTCATGAAGCCACAGGGTTACAACTTTAAAAGAATGATTCAAGGAACTTGCCATCAAATTCTATAACACAGCACATAAATCTAACAACCCACTAATCAAGGACCTGGGGAACTATCCTGTAGGAATAAGTTCCACCTGTTGAACCTATCTCCCTTCTACAATAAACTCCCCAACCATTTGACATAAAACTATGCCAAACATTACGACGTATCCAACATAAAGCAACAAACTATCTACAAGACTAGGAGTAAATGTCGTAAGACAAAGACTCCACCCTACTCTGCCCAAGTAGGAAATGGGCAGCAAATAGCGTGGTGCTGCTGCATGTTCTGCACATTCAGTTAACTGCCAGATTCCATTAGGCAGCTATCTCATTCTCTTCTTAAAGAAGGGATATGAGCCCGAAAATGTGTCTCCGAGTTTTTCCATGTGTTCATGCCACAGCAATCGTCTTCTTTGGCAAGCAGTGATTATTCTCCAATCTAAGTGTGTGTGTGAGGGCGTGGGTGCGCTGGCCTGCACACTCAGTTGGCTGCTAGCTTCCATCATGCAGCCATTTCATTCTATTGTTGAAGATGAGCTATAAGCCTGAAAATTTCATTCTCTTTGTGTGTATGTGTTTTTTTTTTCCATGTCTTGACACCACAGGAATCTTCCTATATGGTAAGCGTTGGTTTTTCTCCTATATATATAAAATGGGAATAACAACAACAAATCACAGACTACTTCACATGAAAAAAAACAAATCATTTCCAGAGATGGGAGCAAGGATTTTAATTTCAAACTAAGACAGAGGTGGAATTTGTAGCAAATGAAAACTCATGTCATGCAGTGACCAAACTATCTCAGGGTCTCCTGGCCAGCCATGCATACAATAGCAGTTAAATGTAGTACTTAAATTGGCAATTCATAGTGTGATTGGGATCTTCATTACATTAAGCCAAAAGATCCTGGTTGGTAAAAAGGAATCGTAACTGATTTCATTTGGACTTCTCATTTGACAATTCTACCAATATTTCCTACGTAAAATTGTAGTGCTCTATTCCTAAGGTGGAAAGAGATTTCCATTTCTTAAAAACAATTTATAAAATATTAACACTGCATTCTTTCAAGCACAAATAAAAATATAGATAAATTGCAAGTTTTCATTGTCAGCATCAGTTTATCCCTTAATTTTAATTTAATTGTGATGGAGCATGCAGTGTGTTGGCATTTGACCTACGTGCCCATTTGTCCTGTTTCCTGTACCCAGCTACTTTTGCCTTCTGCAAATTTCAAATTTTAATTCTTTTGGTGTTTTTTTTAGTAAATTAGTCATCATTTGTCTTCTTAAGTTATTTCAGTCCCTGACTCCATGATGTATTAAAGATTTCAGACAAAATATTTCCGGTAAAGGATTCAGATTATATGGAGAGATTTTTTGATGCTCTCATTAACATACTTTTCAGATGGCATCTGACTTAGTTAAAATGATTAATGAAACTGACATGATATTCATTTCTGATAATTTGTATCTTGCTGAGTTACAAAATTTATCGTAAGTGAGGTTAGCTGGATTTCTCATAATATTACATTCTCAACATTTTCACAATTCTTGAAAAATGCCAGGCTAACAGTTTGACTATTTTTATGATTGATAAATTGTATTTTTTTATTTATTAAGTAACAGCCGGAAAAGTACCTAGACATAAAACCATGTTTCTGTAATACACTGCCATTGTAGCAATGGTGCTAATTTTGGATTATCGATCAGGGAGGAAAGGAATATTTATTAGATTTCAGTCATTTTTATTGAGCTAGCGAGCTGTGGGCCTCGGTGAGCAAGCCAGGTTCCCAGTCGGCCGGACAGGAAGCGCGCTTTGTTATCAGAGTCCATTAGTAACAAACAGCACACTAGCTTCAAGGTTAAGAGCTGAAAGTTCACTAGCATAGCCTGGGAACTGCGAACGTCGCAAGTTTCCTTTAGTAAACACTGAGTGGCGTGGGATTTGCCGCCCCCACCCTGTGGCCAGTTTAGTACAGCTGAGAACCATTTATGAACTCTAAAACTAACCACGTGAAGGGTCTAGCCAATTGTAGAGCAAGATGCCCCTTTCACCGCTAATTGTAGCAGACGACGCTCTGTAGCTAGTTGAACGGAGAGTCTAACACCATCTTCGACTCGAGAAACTTCTACAGTACTTAAGGTAACACCGAACCATCTGATATTCCTACGCTTGTTGCTTAAAGATTTATAGTCAGCCATTCAAGTCATTCATTTCAAGGGATAGGTCTTGTTTACCAGTTAGATCATCGTAAAGGAGTATGTGTGTCTAGAAAGAAGTATAAGTTAAATGTGTCGTGCCATGATTTCAGTCTTATTGTGTGATCTATGTAATGTCGTATGTTTTATCAAGTGGTAGAATAAATTATAAAGTTTACTGAATAGGTGTGTTTTCCTTCAAGAATACCTTGTCATTAGTTAAGAATTAAAGTATTAGCATTCAATTGTGAGATGTTTCCTCCAGTAAGTAACATGTCTAGTTAAAGCCGCACTAGCAAACGGACAGTTGCTTAACTGTAGCCTTGTTTCTTGTCTTAAATAACAAGTAAAAGGTGTATTACCTACTTCGATCAGTTTAGCTGACTGTAGAAGTAAAATAAACCACTAGTTGTCTATCAACAAATTGATGCATATGCCGACTGAAGCTGAGTCGACAGCAGTCCTCATTGATAGAACCCACGCAAATGTCACAGATGAGCCGCTCCGTTTGCAACACCATGCCTTCTAGCTGTTGAAATGAATTTTAACACTTATATTTTCTCCAAGACATCAGTTATAAATGATTGGTATCTACATTTTTAAAGGTATTGAGGTTACTAAAATAATTGGTATAAAACTCGAATGATAGTATTCTATAAATTTTTTGTTTTGATGGTGCAGTAATGATAAAAAATTATTTGAATGTTTATTCGGTATGGACTCTTTTGAATGGCTGTAACAGAAGTACTCCAATTAATCACTATGCTAAATGGGCTGATGGATGTAATTTACTGTTTATTGATTCTATAGTTGCGATAAGTGAAAAAGTAATTGTTTGATAAACATTTTATTTATTGATTAAAAAAAAAGCTCCTTGACTTAGTCCCTGAGCACATCAAAATTCGAGAAGTAACAATGAAGATAAAAATGAGAAATAAAATGTTCTGCAAATGTTTTCAGCTGTCCTATTTTACTGCTGATATTTTGAAATAGACATTCTATGAATATAATCATATATATTATTTCTATAAGGTATTTTTTGTCACAAGCCTATATCTTCCTTCATACTTAACCGAAATCAATGAATGAGGTGTCATTTTAAAGCTTGTAGTCTCCACTTTGGTTAAATCGTATTTTAAGCAAGAAAGTTTTCGGAATTCGACCCTTAAAGGGCAAAAATGTAAATTTTTCTAAAATGCTGTTTTCTGTGTTACGAGTCAGTTATCTCCCTGGATACCTATCTGAAACCGTTTTATGAAGTATCGTTTTAAAGATTAAGATCTCCGCTTTAGTGACGTCATATATTAAGCCAGAAAGTTTTCGGAATTCGACCCTTAAAGGGCAAAAGTATCAATATTTTTGCAATGCGTTTTTGTGTCACGAACGATTTATCTCCCTTAATATCTAACCAATATAGATAAATGAGGTATCATATTAAAGAATAAGGTCTCTGCCATGGTAACATTATATTTTAAGAAAGGAATTTTTCATAATTCGACCCTTATAGGGCAAAAATGTCACTTTTTCTAAAATGCGTTTTTTGTATCTCGAGCCATTTATCTGCCTGGATATCTAACCAAAATCGATAAATGAAGTAGGAATATAAGGAGTAATGTATCAGCTTTGTGAAATCATATTTTAAGAAAGAATGTTTTTGGAATTTAACCCTTAAAGGAAAAAAAGTATAAATTTTTCTATTACCGATTTTTGTGTCACGGGCGATTTATCTCCCTTGATATCTAACCGATATAGATAAATGAGGTATCATATTAAAGAATAAGGTCTCCGCCGTGGTATCATTATATTTTAACAAAGGAATTTTTCGTAATTCGACCCTTAAAAGGCAAAAATGTCAATTTTTCTAAAATGCATTTTTTGTATCTCGAGCCATTTATCTCTCTGCATATCTAACCAAAATCGTTAAATCAAGTACGATTGTGAGGAATAATGTCTCAGCTTTGCTGACATCAAATTTTAAGAAAGAAGTGTTTGGAATTCAACTATTAAAGGGAAAAAGTATAAATTGTTCTACAACGTATTTTTGTGTCATGAGTCTTATATTTCCCTTGATATCTAATCGATATAGATAAATGACATATCGTATTAAAGACTAAGGTTTCCACCGTGGTAACATTATATTCTAAGAAAGGAATTTTTCGTAATTCGACCCATAAAGCGCAAAAAGTCAATATTTCTAAAATACGTTTTTTGTGTTTTGAGCCATTTATCTCCCTGGATTTCTAACCAAAATCGATAAATGAAGTAGGAGTATGAAGAGTAATGACTGAACTTGGTGACATTATTTTCAACCTCACTATTCATCGCATTTTATTCGCGAAATTTTCGCACTGGTCGTCTAGTATGCATTATATTCACTACTTACAAATATAAAAGTGCAGCTTTGTAGCGAATGCTTTCAAATCTTATTCTGTTTTTGTTGCAGTTAAAAGGATCTTCATTCAAATCTGCTCAAACAGAAGCAGAAAATTTGCTTAGAAAGTTGAATTTAGTAGAAAAAATGAACAAATTGCCTGCAGCCTTGTCTGGTGGGATGAAGAGAAAACTCTCTCTTGGGATATCTTTAGTTGGAAATGCAAAGGTAGGCCTCATATTTTTAATTCGAAGTAAAAAACATTTGGGCCTAAGTTTACTATCACTATTTTTGAGTTCTTATTTTATGCAAGTAGCAAATGAAAAATGGACTAATATTTTGGGCAGACTTTTTTTTCTATATTCCTGTTATCATTCTCTCCACAGGTTTTGATGTAGCCATCCATCTCTTCCTGTATTGAGCTAGGATCTTCGTATCAGTATACTCATTACACATTCTTAGTTATCTGCTTCATATATTCTAATTTTTATCTTCCTTTAAAATATACCTGTGCAAAGTTCCATCAAAATCGGATAAAAACTGTAGGTTTGTATGAAGAACATTTATAAAAATTAAATAGGATAAAGGGAGTGAGAGGTTGGGTATTGTAAATTGAATGTAGACAGAATGTTTCTCTTTGGTTTAAAGGATAGGTGTGTAGTGTTCCATGAAAATTTGATAACAACTGAGGGTTTCTATAAAGAACATTGGAAATTAAGATGGGTGGGTACACATGTACACGGCCGTCGTTGTGTACATGTCTGGCTCTGCCTGGTGTCTCACTTCTACAAGAATAAGGCTGTACGCCGAAATATTGCGCATTCCTTGTTTTTGTTCTTTTTGTGTTCGTTGTTCCCAGCTGCCTTCATCTGTAGTAAGTGTTGGGTCATATTTCCCTATCCTTCTGTAACAGCCCTAATACCTGTAGTTTGGATAGTATTGGACTGTGTGAAATATTTGTAATGAGCTAAAGTTTGGTTGAAAGTGATTTGATATGTTTGTTTTGTAATTTCTTGTAAATAAGTGTATATAGACTTTGTTTTAGGTAAGAAAATTATTTAAAGACCATTTAATATGTTTAAGAACCGAATGGTGCAAGAGTATTTCTTAAAAGTTTGTATTTCCATGTATAAATGTAAGTTACGATGTCTACAGGACAATTTTCCACCATTTGAAAGGATTTCTGTAAATAATTTTGTATTTAAGTATCTATAATTACCATTTCTGATCACTTTGTAATGTTACTAATTAATTTTGTATCAATTCCGATTGTTTTTAATATATTTGATTGTTTGAGTGATTGTTAATGATAGAGAAATATCGGGCGGGTGCCTTTGAAGAATTCTCGTAAATTCGATAGACTCTATATAAACAGATCGCCTGGACAGAGAGTTTAGTTTGCATTAAGTATTAATTCAGTGTTACAGAGACATTCATTAAGTTTTCATTCAAGTATTCAGTAAGTCAGTATTGCATCTTTGGATTGTAACAACTATGCTTGTGAATGTCGTAGACTTGTTTTGATTGGAAATAAACGAGCATCAACATAACCTTGTTTTTTGGTGGACTTTTAATTAAATAAAGCAGTAAATAAACCACCAAAGAACCTTAACATGGCGACCGTTGACATGACGAGAAGTTCTTAAACATCTGTGGGATGTTTATCTTCTAAAAAGAATCTGCAGGAAATTGCGACGGATTATCGGCGATAAGCGAAAATAACCTGCGAGAAAATTTCGACCGGCTACGCCACACGTAGAGCTTATATAGGCAAGCGGATCTTCTTCGGCCTAAGGCGGAGAATTTTCATCGGGAATCGGCTGTAATCTTCCGACGTCGAGTGGATTTCCTTCGGCCTCAAAATCGTCTTCCTACAGTGAATTGTGAAAAGTGTGGTTAAGTGTTTGAAGTCAGTGTGGTGTTTAATGGTTAAATAAGTGCTTCTAAGTGAAATTTAATGTGATACAAAAGTGAGGAATAACTGTAAGTACGGCATTGAATATTCAAGTGATTTCTTTTGCATGTTATCGTGTGGCAGTTTGGAAAGATTTTAATTTTCCTTAATTTTGTTTTGTATGTTGATTTTGCTAATTACTAAAAATGGCTGATAATCAGAACCTGCAAGCTTTCCTAGAATCTTTTGTAGCCAAATTTGACGCTAAATTTTCTGAATTTAGAAATGAATTAATAAGTGATACTGATAGCAAGTTTTCCAAATTGGATAACAACTTTTCAGAATTTAAAACTGAGTTAAATCTTGACAGCAAATTTTCTGAAATTAATGATAAGTTTTCTCAACTGCAACAAAACAATGATAAAACATTCTCTGATTTGACTAAATGTTTTGATGTTAAAATCGCAGAGCAATTTCAGGGTTTTAGCTCTCAATTCAAGGAGGATATTAACAATTTAGATTCTAAATTGGGGAAGGTAGTAACAGAATGTAAGGAAAAATTTGAAAAGGTTACAGAAATTTGTGAACAGAATAAGACTGAATGTGTAAATTTGATTTATAAGGAAGTCAGTGAAAATTGTGATAAGATAAAGGAGGAATATGTTGCTTTATTCCAAGCCAGTGATAGTAAAGTTGCTCAAAGGGTCAATGAGTTGAGACAAGAGGTGGGATTAAATATTAATACATTGGTAAATCATCAGGAACAACTTACCCAGGGATTGGAAACAACCCAATCTAACATTAATCAGTTAGAGAAAAGGGTTACTGGGTTGCAGATTCAGTTAAGTCAGGTTCCTTTAACAGGTAATCCAAATTTCAGTGTCGATGTAAAAGAAGAATTTGAATTCTATGATGATAGTGGGAGGCTTCACCCTATTGAATTTATAGATAATTTTGAAAGGTCAGACTACTTTAAGTTGTTACCCGACAGTAAGAAAATTGCACTTGTGGGTAAACATCTAAAATCTTATGCTAGGGCATGGGGTGATAGACAAGCTAGGGAAGTGACTGACTACAAGCTGTTTAAAGAAAACTTTTTGAAACATTTTTGGTCGACAAGCAGGCAAATTCAAGAAAAGAGGGAGTTAATGACTGGTAGGCCCTATAAACCTGGTAGGGAAACTCAACATGATTTTTTTCATAAATGTTGGATCCGTTGTAAGTATTTAGACCATCCTTATGGAGAGGAAGAATTTATTGATTTGATAGGAGCTAGGCTACCTCAGCAAACAAGAAATTTAATTGCCACTTTGGATGTAGTAAATGTGGATAGAGTTTCTGAATTGTTGAGACACTTGGATGCCCAGGAGTCATTCAATGAACAACATTACCACCATCAACACCATAGGAGGGGCAGCAGGAGTCCCCCTAGAAGGGGTAATGGGTCAAGGGATGGTAGATCCAGGGGATGGGATCGTGATAATTACGCAAGGAGGGATAATAATGGGGGAGTGAGAGAACAGAACCCTCAATCTGAAAGGGAAAGGCAGCATGGGGGCAGGCAAACTAAAGACCACCCCTGTTATGGGCCCCGCAGTGGTGGACAAGAAGGTGGGTCCAGGTACCAACTGCTATGGAGTTAATACCATTTTTATGAATAATCCCCGAGAAGATTTATTGGAAGAGGTAGAGGTAGCAGCAAGTGAATTTCAGGATAAGGTTATGATAGATGTAATTAATAATGTTGATGATTTAAAGACTGATAATAAGATAATAAGGGGACCACCATAGTACCTTATCACTAGAATCTGTGTGCGAAAGTAATAATTTTCATGTAGAAGATTTTCGAAATGGTCACTGCCTAATTACAAAAAGGGGTGCAGAATTTATAGTGCATACTACAGTGTGGCTATCGGAAACTTGTAAGATCCAGAATGGCATAGTTGGGACTATGTGTGCTAGGATAGGTGGTAATGAAGTTTGTAGAAGTGCTGAAATCGAGGAGTTTCTCAGAATATCTTGAAGATGAAGGTGATACAGTGGTGTGGATAGGAGACCCAGATGAGGAGGAGAATTGTAAGTCAAAGTATTTGTCTTCTGAAAAGAGAGAGGTTGAAAAGCCTTATGTACCAATCCCTAAGTTGGAAAAATGTCCTAATTTTGACCTAGCTGATACATTATTTAGCTCTGTATTTGGTGTAGATAATGATAATGAAGAAATGGGTGGGAGTAAGGATTTATCTGAACCAGTTTCTAATTTGGAAAATTGTACAGAATGTGACTTAGATGACACTATGTTTTGTACTCTCTTTGATGTGGAAGCTGATAGTGAAGTAGTAGTTGCTGAGAAAAATAATTATTTGGTGGATGAAGTCAGTAAGCCAGATGTTAAAACAGTTTTAGGTACTGATTCATGTAATTTGGTAAGTTTAAGTAGTAATCAGATGATGAAGAGTGGGGTTGGGAGTAATGATGGACTAAACTGTAGTAGTGAGAATAATAAATTTGTATTACCAGTTGAGTCAACAGCATTGCTTTTAAGTGACAATCAATTTGCTAAAACAGAACCATTTTATGTCTCAGCTGTTGTGTGGTTGTACCAAAGTCTGTTGTCTGAGATGATTGGAAGTTTGTTTTTCTGTATGTATATAATGAAGCTTTGTGAAAATAGAAATGTAATATTAGATGTGTATACAAAAGTTGAAGAAAACTGGAAGGTTAGGAAAAAGTAACTTACATGGTTTTGAGTTTCCAGGGAAATCCTGGAAACCTCTTATGAGAATTAATTGAAATGCATGGTTTGGGGAGGGGTCCCTACATGTAAATATCTAATTTTGTAAATAAGTTTTTGAATTGATGCATGTAAATAGTTTGTGTGAGTACTTAAGTTCAAATGCAGATGTAAGCATTTCAATGTATAATTTGTGACAGTTTTGTGTAGAGACTTTTGGTATTTTCATGATGTTGTGACTTTCTACATTGTGGTGACAAATTATCAGCTGTAAAATGTAATCAAACTGGTGTAGTTAACAAGCAGACATCAAGTGTGTAATTTGGAGTGAAAAAATTGTAACTTAAGGTGATGGCATTGAACGTTTGTTGTGTAAAAACAGTAAATGATAAAATGATTGGACCTGAGAAAAGACAATTATTGTAAGATCAGTGTCATGGACTATGTGCAGATGTTGTATGAAGAATTGTACCTGTTCATTGTAAAAGTCATTAGGGTTGATTGATTGGAATCTGTTCATGTCTGCATTATGTGTACATTCAACCTGCTTAGATTCATGACGGATTCAATCAATTTTATCTGTGTAAAATTAAGTGAATCCTGGGGAGGGGTTGTAACAGCCCTAATACCTGTATTTTGGATAGTATTGGACTGTGTGAAATATTTGTAATGAGCTAAAGTTTGGTTGAAAGTGATTTGATATGTTTGTTTTGTAATTTCTTGTAAATAAGTGTATATAGACTTTGTTTTAGGTAAGAAAATTATTTAAAGACCATTTAATATGTTTAAGAACCGAATGGTGCAAGGGTATTTCTTAAAAGTTTGTATTTCCATGTATAAATGTAAGTTATGATGTCTACAGGACAATTTTCCACCATTTGAAAGGATTTCTGTAAATAATTTTGTATTTAAGTATCTATAATTACCATTTCTGATCACTTTGTAATGTTACTAATTAATTTTGTATCAATTCCGATTGTTTTTAATATGTTTGATTGTTTGAGTGATTGTTAATGATCGAGAAATATCGGGCGGGTGCCTTTGAAGAATTCTCGTAAATTCGATAGACTCTATATAAACAGATCGCCTGGACAGAGAGTTTAGTTTGCATTAAGTATTAATTCAGTGTTACAGAGACATTCATTAAGTTTTCATTCAAGTATTCAGTAAGTCAGTATTGCATCTTTGGATTGTAACAACTATGCTTGTGAATGTCGCAGACTTGTTTTGATTGGAAATAAACGAGCATCAACATAACCTTGTTTTTTGGTGGACTTTTAATTAAATAAAGCAGTAAATAAACCACCAAAGAACCTTAACACTTCCTTAGTTTTATATAAATGTGCCCACTTTCATGTTGATCATTCAGTGTCGACTGTAGTTTTGTATACAGAACTCTTACAAAAAATGAATAGGGTGAAAAGGATGGGAGATGTTTGGTTTTTGCAAATCAAATTTTCATAGTACTTTTATCTTATTTTAAAGAATATATGTGCATAGTTTATTGAAATCAGAAAAAAAATGTGGGTTTGTAAATAAAGTGAAGGATTGTAATGGGGAAGAGGGGGTGTTTTTTCACTTTTTATTTTTTTGGTCAGAAACCTTCTCCATTAAAAAAATACAACTATGTGCCAATTTTCATGGTGATTGGTCAAACAGTATCAATGTCTATTTATCTCACATATATTAATATCCATTTTATATGTAAGATATTTCTGTTTATATCAATTTGAATGCTCTTGTCTGAAGATTTTTCTCATGATATCAGTCTTTGCTACATGGTGTAAAAATACGTGTAGATTGTTAAATAAATTCTGCAGTTTACAATTTGTTTGTACTGCCTGAAAGTGTAAACACATCAGTTATTTCAAAGATTGTTTATTTTTGTTTCAAATAAGATAAACATGAAGATAAAAGTAACTAAAGCTTGCATCACAGAACCCAGCTTATTTATCTACATCCTCATTGAATTTTTGTAAGTTTTTATTTAATATTTTATCATGTTCAGTAAACTGTGTACAATAATATTTTTCTGTGTTAAACTAAAATGTCTGTTGATATATAAATTGTAATTTGAGGCTAATTGTAAATTAAGGTAAGGTATTGTATACTTCTATGGACACAACATCTTTAAATCTGTTGGAATTAGTCAGAGAACTTTAATGGTATCTGCTTCATAGAACTACATAACTCCTCCACCAATGCTTTCCAAAAATATATCAGTAATTTTTATAATGCTGCTACTGTTAGAAAGTGCTGTTCTTCAGTAACAATATCTGCAATTAATAAATTGTCATGACTAATGCTTGCTGCTAGCACATTTTCTATTTATGTGCAAAGTAAATGAACAATATTTTCAACTTAACCACTGCCTCTGCTAATAGTGCTCCTATAAGACAAATGTCAGAAATTATTGTTTGCTGAAAAAAAAAAAAAAACATTCCCAGCATCAATTTTGGGAAGATTTGAGTTGTTTGCTTCAGTAATCCTACTGTCATATAGGAACGAAGTCTTTCTCGGCGTTGAGAATGGATGTAGTCTCCCGAGAAGACTACATCCAATCCTACTGTCATTACAAATATTACTTGTTTGGTGTAACGAAATTATAAGTTATGTAGTGTGATATTAGCTCAGCTTGGGATTTTAAGCAATCGCTACTCTTACAATCTGTGACCTATGGCTTTTCAATATGTGCACACTGACATCAGTGTGTGCACATCTGACTCCGCCTAGTGTCTCACTACTTGCAAGATTAAGGTTAACCACCAAAATATTGCATCACTTGTGTTTGTTCTATTGTGTTCAGCATTTCCAGCTGCCATCTTCTATGGTAAGTGTTGGGTTTTATTTCCTTATCCTTCCTTAGTTATACAGGGTGTTACAAAAAGGTACGGCCAAACTTTCAGGAAACATTCCTCACACACAAACAAAGAAAATATGTTATGTGGACATGTGTCCGGAAACGAATACTTTCCATGTTAGAGCTCATATTGTGGATGGCTGTGATACAATACGCCATTCTCCAGGGCTGCATCAGCGCATCAGGGATTCCATACGACGGAGGGTGGATGCATGTATCCTCGCTAATGGAGGACATTTTGAACATTTCCTGTAACAAAGTGTTTGAAGTCACGCTGGTACGTTCTGTTGCTGTGTGTTTCCATTCCATGTTTAATGTGATTTGAAGAGAAGTAATAAAATGAGCTCTAACATGGAAAGTAAGCGTTTCCGGACACATGTCCACATAACATATTTTCTTTGTTTGTGTGTGAGGAATGTTTCCTGAAAGTTTGGCCGTACCTTTTTGTAACACCCTGTATATATTGGGAACAATGGAAAGAAAGAACTGCTGAGAGGCAATATTTATATGGAAACAATAGATGAAATAGTTATATATATATGTCAGAGTTCCCAGCGTTGCCCAGTTTAGTGGTGTTTTACCCATACGCTGTTTTTATTCACGCAATGAGTAACATGTACCAAGTTTCATACAATTGGCGCCATCAATTTCCGGAATTAAAGCATACCTACTAGATTCACCTGCATCCTACCAAGAAAGGAGTGAGTTTAATTTGATTTACTTGTACACTATTTTTATTCGTCTGAATAGATTCATACATACCAAGCTTCATTGATTTTATTTTTCAAATTTATCCAGTTTTCGTTTTATAGATATTGATGAACAAGTCTACTGTATACAGTGTTGGATTTTGGACTGAACTAATTGATAACATCATTTTTGTATAATATATGAATAAATATTGTAACTTCTGTCTTAGGTATTGCTTTTGGATGAGCCAACATCTGGCATGGATCCTGAAGTTAGGAGACAAATGTGGGATTTGCTTTTGGTAAGTTTAAAAAAAAAAAGAAGAAATAGTATATGAGTTCAGGAAGAACTTTGAAACATTTTTTGCTAGTGAAATAAAATTGTTTAACATTGTTTAAATATTTGGATTAAAAGCTTTAAACCCTTGTAATCTAGGATGCAGAAAGTTCTTGTGGAATGGTTCACAGTTTTTTATCATTTCAGCTTTCATTTATCAAATGAATTAAATGTAAAAATCATTCTTCAAATTTTGCAATGCATGCTGACATAAAATTGGATTTCTAAAGAACTGTCTGTTATGTGTATCTTGCCAGCATTCTATTTCATTAGAGCTTATGGTTGCTGTAGATAATTATTTTCTCCAAAACCCAGATCCTAAAGAAGCATTATGAAACACACGAAATGGTGTATTTTATATTTTGTTAATTCAATTTCTACAGCCACAATACTGAGTATTAACTTATCTTGGATCCTAATTTTGTCCTTGGCTGCTTTATTAAGTTGTGGTTTTTATGTCTGTTGCAGCTAAAATAAGATCTTTCGATTTGCTAAATCATCTTTGATGCCATAAGACGAATTATGTATGTTTTTATCTATTGAAACTCTGTTTCCTTAAATAATAATCTGTTATCAAATATTAGTTATAACTTTTTTACTTTACTTGCAGTTTTTATTTTCACATTTCACACATTTCAGTAGTTGGTAAATGTTTCATATCAGTCTTGTGTTCTACCTACTTTGTGTGTTTTATACATACACAACAGTGTTTTGATATGTAAAACAGGTTTCATTTTTTGTAAACATGCAACCACTATTTCCCGCTTGCTGTGTGTGTATCAAATAAACATACATTTATTATTATTTATGCTGATTTATTCAGAGATGCCAACTATCCTAAGATGGCACATTACCAACACACTTTTGCATTTAAATTCTGTCTATATAATATGATTGTGTTGACTGTGAATTTATTTTTAATGTCCTGATTAGTTTCTGGGTTGGAAATGTATATATTCATTGATAACATTTTCATCTTCATTTAATGGTTTTTCTATGTGGAAATTTTCTTGGATTGTCAACATGTTTTTCCTGTTGTTGTTAATTGTCAGTATTTGCTTTTTTTTATTTCAGTATGTCCATATTTGTTTTCAAGTAAATTTGCAGTAAAGATAGCCTTATTGCTATCAAATGCTCTTTATATCGGATTTAAAATTACCCCAAATCACTCCAGGTGAATGCCAGGATGGTTCCTTTAAAAACGGCCATGGCCAAATTGATTCCCGTTCCTTGCCCAGTCTTTTCCCACCTCTAATGACCTCGATGTTGACGTGGCATAAAACCATAATCATAAAGAAAGTGACATTTTGGGTTATGTTTTATGCACTTTAATAACATTTGCATTTTTATTGGTACTGTATCTTTTACAATGACACATTATTTTTTTTTCTAAAACAAAAAAATTAAAAATGTTGTGTTATATATGAAAATGACACCTCACAAAGATTTCCTGCATTTGAAATTGATTCTACCGTTTTAGTTAGGGTACCCGAAGTTGATGAGGACGTGAAGTTCCCAGCAATGGTTTGGCTGCTGTTATGAGCATTAATCCATCAGGTCTCTATTAGTTAATAAACAAGAAAGGCTTTCTCCATCGACTTTATGCTCATAATGAATTTACAATTTCAGAGAGTAACTTCAACATTCAGGATGTCTCTCAACTCCTTTAACACTTTGCTTACCATTTATGTTACCGCATGGAAGTCACCAATGCTTTATAATGTATCACTGCAAAATATACCACATTGATAAAAAAAAAATTCAAATGTTTCCCAAAGAAATTAAAATGTTACTCAAAATGTCATGGTAATAGTTCTTGTAAAAGTAAATAACTGCAAAATTATTGGTAATTTTGTTACCAATTTTCTTTATTTTAATAATTTTACTGTCAACTTATATCAGATAATGTTTAAAGATTAAGAAATGGTAAAAATAAAGAGTGTTTTATTTTCCTAACATTAGCTGATTATTAATTAACATTCAGAATAAATAGTTACAACCTGCCCGTTGTGTTGTCATTAATGTTCAGAATGCGTTGTGGCTTTTCTTAGTAATCACAATGCAAATTTCATGTTGTGGCTTTTTTCAGGCAGCCACAACAAGTTCTGGCTGTTTTTGTCGGTACCACAGCGCGAATAATGTGTTTTGGCCATTTTAAAGAAACCACAATGTATTTCCACTCATTGTGTTTTTGAGCCTAACATATACATAGTAACTTAGGGTGGTTGATAGTTGCAGTTTTATAAAGCTTCTGAGTGTGTCATGAAAAAGTTTGGTTCTGCTTTAATTGTTATATGTTAAAGTGAAATAAATAGTTTGCACTCTTTAAGATTTGGTGGTACTGGAGTAATTCACAAGTATATTTTAAATAAAGGAGTTGAAGGCTATAATAAAGATAACAAAATTTAAATTTATTTGTTTATCATATGATTATTTAACAAGGTACACAATAGGAAACGTAACAAAATTTAAATGATTACCATGTTGTCTTAGAAATATCATAAACAATATATTTTAGAAATAAAAAGTATGCCCTTTATTTACTGAAATAGAAAGTTTACATTTTTTGATAGTCACTGATTTTAAATGTGTTATTAGATTGGCAACTGAGATCTATCAAACTAGTCATATACTCGCTATTTATGGGCAATTAGTGAATTTCCATTGAACATAATGTACCATCTTATCACGCAAGCAAGCATGTTGCTATCGTTTAGCTTGCCATTTAATACATTTATATATTATTTCTGTAGTTGTAGAGGTTTTGAACCCTTTAGTACACACAAATACAAGCAAACTGCTACAGAAAAGTATAGCATAAAACGTACAACTATTTGCGTGTAGACCTACGATTATTTTGGATTTATTCAAACAAATAAAAGCCGGTATGTCAGACCTAGATTTTAGACAATTTTTTTTAATGGTATGTTTATTTTGTGCTATAAATATTTTTATGTACACTGACGCTGTTGATTGTTATGTAATCTTCTCTTTAGTGACCTTCAATTATAGGCTTGATAAAAATTCAACATTTATGGTGATGAATGGTATATCATCCTTTTATGCACTCAAAAGGTGAAATTTTTAAGCAACACAATTTTGTTAAAAAAATTATCTTTTACAAATACCATTTCAAGTTTTTATTCAGGGAACTGTTGCAACACAGCTTTTAAAAGATGTCCTCCAGTCTTTACAGACATTAAAGAGAAATATAGTATTGTCGCAGAAAAGTTGGTTGAGGTGTGATTTAAATGTATTATTGTTCATGGATGAATTGCAAAACTATGACCAATTTGCTCAGATAACTTCTAAATATTTTACTTTTGTAGATAGAGCTTTTTGAACATGGCTGCCAACCCAAAGAATGGGATTTTATATATATAGATCTTTTGAATAAATGATGAAAGGAAGTTCAAATTAAAAACTGTAGGAACATATGTCACAGTATGTTCTTCATTTTGCTGATATTAGAATTTACACCGAGCCAAGTTTAATATTTATTGTTTTCAACCTTTTATGAAGATGCAAATTAATTTCCATGAATCACTGCTTTCATTTTGATTAAAATAGTTACCCAGTATTAAAGTTTCAAAATAACCACCCATTTAATTAAATACTGCAGATTTTGTAAAAATTTTATTCACATATTCAAAAGTTTTGGAAGTCAAACTTGAATCATGGAAAATACTATAAGTCAAACGCTAAATCATTTTCTAAGTTTAGAATACTGCAAGATTTTTTTTTAGGTACAAAACATTGTATCATCAGAAATAATCCCTAGTACAAAATGCTGCCGATTTTTTTCTATTTCCATGATGATACCATCAGAAATTCCTCAAGTCCAGAAACTGCCCAAATACATCTCACCATGTGCTACATGCTCTCTGCCTACCCCATCCGAAATTTTCTGGCAGACTGATCTTGAGACCAACTACAGTCCTGGAACAACTTGTGCATATCTGTATGAAACAAGATTTTCGAGCTTATGCCCCAAAGCGCACCTCTGGGGGCCCCAAGTGACCTTTTTTTTTTTTTTAGCTCTACAGTCGTCTAAGGGGGCTCCTGAGACACAAGAAGCCCCTAGCTAAGGGCCCTCTCACTGCTTAGGGGCCCTCTCACTGCTTAGGGGACCCTAAGCACAACTCAAGGGCCCCATCCTCAGCTCAGGGGTCCTTACCAGCAACACAAAGCAAAAAAAAGATCGCCCATCTAGCCTGAGGGACCCTAAATAAATTTTTTGCACCGGGGCCCTTGTTGACCTAGCTACGCCACTGGTTCCCATAGCAGGTTATGTCATCAGAACATCTGTTCTTTCCACTCTAATACCCTTTATCTCCTCATGTCTTTCCATTTATGGATTTTCACTGTTAGAAGTTGTGAAAGTTTTGTCTTCAGAAAGCATCAAGCCATTTTCTTAACTGCAATTCTTAATACAAATTGAACTTTTCTCCTGCTAATAACCCGATACTAAATTAACTTTTCATCCTTGAAATACAGCTAAAAAGCCTTATTATGTTACAATATGCTTCAAGACAGGAGAGTTATATGAAAATCTGAGCAAATGAGTCTAGTAGTCGTGCCAACCAATTAATCTTGTAACACTATTCAAACACACTTTCTTTCTGTCTCCAAAATGGGTCAGTGGAAAAAGCAGTAACCAGAAGTAGAGTTTAGTAAACTCTGCAGATCATGCTATTTAATCATGAAGTAGTTCCATCTATCCTATTTAGAGAGATATAATCATTTTTACCCGTTGTCATTAGAGAACTATCATCTGACTCATAAATGCATCCTTTGAGAAGCTCCATTCAGTTATGATTGATTTTAAATCTTCAACGCCTCTTTTCATAGACCGTACGAGGGTGGTCTGGAAAATTCTAAGCCTAAAAATATAAAACCAATTTGACATTTACCAAATCATTTTTATTTCTCAATATAGTCTCCCCGAACACTGATACACTTAGTCCAACGATGTTCCTACTTCATTATACCATCCCTGAAGTGGCTTTCTGGAAGGCCTGCAAAATATCCATCTAAAGCTCTCACCTCTTCATTTGAAGAAAAATGCTGACCAGCAAGAAAGTTTTTGAGTTTTGGGAATTGATAGAAGTTGGAGGGAGCCAAATCTGAGAAATGAGGTGGATGTTCCAACAAGTCATAGTGCAGATCTCTTAATTTTCCCATTGCCAAAAAACTCTTGTGGGCAGGTGCATTGTCCTGATAAAAGATGATTTTCTTCTTCCTCAAACTGGGCCTTTTTTTCACGAAATTTTTCATCCAGGCTGTCTAAATGTTCAGAATAGTATTGTCCAGTTATTGTTTTACCCTTTTCAAGGTAATCAATGAACAAAATACCTTTAACACCCCAAAAAACTGATGCCATAACCTTCCCTGCCGATGGAACCGACTTGGCCTTCTTTTGACATGAACAACCAGCTTCTGTCCACTGCTTTGACTGCAGTTTTGATTCTGCCGTGTAGTGGCGAACCCATGTCTCATCCATAGTTATGAATCAACGCACAAAATCAGTTTTATTTTTGCTGAAACGTTCCAAACACTGTGCAGACAGTCTCATGCAGATGCGCTTTTGATCAACATTGAGCAAATGCGGCACCCATCTTGCACAAAGCTTCTTCATATGCAATACTTCGTGCAAAATGTATCCCACACATTTTTTTGATAGCCCTACGGTCTCAGCAATATCACACACTTTTATTCGTCGATCAATCAAAACCATATCATGCATTTTCTGGATGATTTTTGGAGTTGTTGCACTTTTCGAACGTCCTTCGCGTTCATCATCTTTGACACTGCTACGGCCACGTTTGAACTCAGCAGCCTAGTTCTTAACTGTCGAATATGAAGTAGAAGAGTCCCCATACACTTTTAAAAAATTTCTGTGGATCTCGGATGGCGTTAAACCTACCTTTACAAAGAATTTTACAACTTCACGATACTCGATTTTTTCCATCTCTGGTACAACTCTGCACTGCGCCTGCATCAAACAACTGTACAGACCAAACTACAATGTAGAATGACTTGCAATTTCTTACAGGCATGTCTGGCACATACACCAACTTGCATGGAAAAAATAGCTTGGGTAGTGTTACCATCTATGGTTGAGGCCGAGAACTTCTCAGACAGCCCTCATACATCAGAGTTTGAACCATGAACAAGTATAAATATAGTGAATGATAGGTCCATTGTTTTAAGTAATAAGAGTCAGTGTTACATATGTTATGTTTTTGTTCACTTTTAGGACTAAAAAATTCTGAAAGAAGTTTTTTAAGAAATTGATCACTTAATCATATCTTTTAGAATTGGTCATCCCCCTGCTTTTAAGATGTTTCACCAAGATATCTTCATCTAGTACAACTTTTAGTATTGTTACTGGAATAATTTGCTGTTGTAGTCCTTTTAGAGTTAACAGGAACAGCTGTAATGAGACATATATTTTAATTGGCCATTATACAGTTTTTAAAAACATTTATTTGATGGAATGTATTAAAATTAAACCTACTTACATGAACTGTGCATCACTTAAAATAAGTATTTTACCATGACTTGTGGACTGGCACATGTTTAAGTGGCAGAGGTAAAATGTGTTTAGGTTGAATTCTATAGCTTGGTAAACCAGCCATCTTGATTATAGTTTTTAGGCCTTTTTCCACAATCACTTAGGTGAATGCTGACACGGTTCCAAACCTCTGCCTCATATAAACCTAATATACATTTCACAAACAAAAATACACGTATCTAATATAACACAAGCTATGTGTTTCACAGACAGATGGCAACACATCCACTCCTCCATCAAAACCACGACAGGCCTAGCAAGCCAGTAGTGATGGACCCTTCATTTCAAAATAAGCATAGCCTCTGAATGAGGATGTGTTGGACAACATGAGAAAGCAGTAATGTCCAAAAAGATAGAAAGATGGTGATGATGATCATGACCATGACTTTGGGCTCATAAAACATCAAATAAATTTACAGTCCTGAAATTTAGTATAGATTTTCTTCATGCTGAATCAAATATTACTCAAATAACAGTTAACACAATTTTTTCATATTGTTATTTTTTTACTTGAAACCATTTTCTTGGGTGTTTGTAAACTGAATTCTGTTGACTTGCATCTTCTATAAATTGAATTCAAAACACAATGCTAGTTTGAATACAGAATAATTCTATATTTTTCTGTTGTAGAGCATGAGAGGAGAGCGTACTATTCTGTTGACAACACACTTCATGGAGGAAGCAGATGTTCTTGGTGATCGCATTGCTATCATGGATCATGGAAAAGTTAAATGTTATGGAACATCCATCTTCTTGAAGAAATTATATGGTATGTTTCCTATAAAGCATTCTGAGTATATAAGAATTACAGATGCTCAATTAAAGTTTTAATTAAGAAATGATTTTGTGAGTGGATTGTGCTTCAAAAAAATATGGATGAAACAACAGTGTAGTTTATTAAAGCAATGCATTCCTGAGCTAGTCATTGTAGGTTTAAATCCTTCTGCCAACACTTTTTGGTCATGGTTATTTTAATTCACTCCATAATTGAAAACAGTGTATCCTGACATACATGATATTTCTTTTAATGTCCTTTTTTTTAAAAAAAAAAAAAAACAAAAAAAACAAACCTCTGAAACTGATTTGAGAACAAAACATCTAAAATAGTATGATGGCATGCAAAAATTATCCCAATGGTCACGCGCTTCTAAAAGTTTGTTTGGGATATCAGGAGTGGGAAGTGCGATTGTTGGCTTTATCATGAGCAATCAATAGTACAGCTAACTGAGCAAGACATGCAACCCTCAGTTACGAAATGTGTAAATATTATATTTCTCATTTGTGAAGGCGAGAAACAAATCCAAATTCTGCAGAGATTGAAGGCACAGTTTGGAGATTGTACACTGTCAAAGACTCGAATTGTTTGCCTGGCATAAAGAATTTCTGAAAGAACGTGAAGAGGAAAATGAGAGCCACAGTCATCGTCCGTGGATGTGCATTAGCACAATTCGTGACTTTATTTTGCATGGACATTGCACCATCAATGCAGCATACTACTGCAATCTTTTGGACGAAGTTAAGCTTGCTTATTGCTAAAGAAACATGACCAGCCGATAAGAGGAGTGATTCTTCTACATAACAACGCTCAGCCACACACTGCAGCTCTCACTCAAGCAAAATTGCAAAAAAATGAACTGACATCACTTGATCATCCTCCTTACAGCACTGACCTATCATCCTGTAATTTTCATCTCTTTGGACCACTGAAAGAAGAACTGGGAGACCGATGATTTGAAGACAACAACGCGGTTGAGGGCTTCGTGCGCAATTGACTACTGACAAAACCCCCTTTCTTTTATGATGATGGCATCAAAAAGCTTCCAGTATGCTGGGAAAAATGTATGTCTTAAGCAGGAGATTATGTTGAGAAATAATATGTACTTGGTTCATTTTCTATGGTAAATAAAAAAAGGCCCCTTTTATATTTTAGCCAGCCTCATTTGAATTCTGGCTGTTCTCTTCCATTCTCAAGATATGTGAGGTATGGAAGGATGGTATTTAAACACTTTCTTAACATCTCATAATCTTGAGGTTTCTTTTTTTTTTATTGTTATGTCATGTATATGTGAGTGATTGTAATATTTTGGTACATCATAGCTAAATGGAAAATTAGGCTGACTTATGATTCATCAGTTGACTGCTATAATTGTAGAGGGAGTAATTCATTAAACTTTAATTTTCATAAATCAAAAATTGATTATTAGTAACTTGATGACACTAATGTTATAGAAAATGTGGATATAACCAGAAATAGAATAAAAGTTTTTTTTTCAGTTCGTACATATCATTTGTATGAGACAGGATGTTATCACTGCAGCTACCAATTGGATTTCTTCTAAAATTATTTTGTTGAGGAAATAATTAAAGAAGCAGGAACTGATACAAGAGAACATTTCTTGGAAGAGGAGCAATTTTGTGATACTTTTGATATTACAGCACTTCAGATTAGTTATCAGTTAATACTGTGTGTAGTCACTCATAATTTTGGGATGTTGCTTGGAGGAAGGATGACAGATGGACAAAAACAGAATTAGACTGGAGCCCAAGAGATCATCAGAGACCAAAAGAAAGACCACCAAACCAATGGGACAAAGAGATATGCAGAGTGGTTGGAGTTAATTAGCAGTGGAATTACCAAGATCGGTCAACCTGGAGGAGACTGCTAAAATTCTACCTGAACTCATAACTCTGGTCCACATCATTTAGTTTTTGAACTGGCCGATGATGATGATGATGATGATTATAGCTATGTATATCAGCAAGAACACCCACGCTAATGACCTAGATGTCGACATGCCATAAAGCAGCAGCATCAAGAACACCCACTTTCATTGAATAGTGCAATGAAATACAATGTCCATCAATCTATTAAGGCCACAATGATGGGATTGGTAAAATTAGAGAAATAAGATGCTATACTGATGCTTACATGAATTCTTTCATTTCTTGTGCTATTCAGGATTGGAATGCACAGAGAAGAGATTAGTTTTTGCACAAAGCACCATCTGCCACCCACAATTTTGTGAACTACAGAGTGTAATATATAGATGTAGAAGTGATCAAGATACAAAATACAGCAGTGTTGTGCTGGCATTGTAAGTACACTTATAATTCTAAACAGGTTTCTGTACAATGTCTGTAATTTGTAGGGCAAGTTTTTGTGAATAAAATACCTTCAGTTCTTGTGAAAGGTTTCACCAGAAAGAGATGACATAAGAGAGCAAGGAGTGAAAATATGCAAAATTTAAAAAAAACTTCTGTGTTTCTTTATCAGCAATTATCCTCAGTGAAAATTAAGTTTTTTAAAAATGTGGTGAATATGTTGCTACCAATTCAACACCAAGGAAATTTCTTTCATTTATAACTTTTCATTCTGACATCTCATTATAACTGTCCATTGTTTTGTTTTTATAACAGATAGAAGTAGCTTTGCCTTTTCTATAATTGGGTAGTTGACTAAATTTGAAAAATAGGTTAATACTTCACCTTATTATCTATTTTACTCAAAAAACATCTTATTTTGTAAAGAATCGAACATTTACATTATGTATTTTGCATTTGTAAAAGCGAATTTAAATTTAGCTCAAAAACGCTCTAGACTGTCATGGCGTCTTGGATGACGTCATAGCGTCTGAACAGTCGTGTACGTATATGGCAGGTATAGATTTTCTTTAGTTAAACATGAGTTCCTCGTTTTATAAGTACTGTGTAGTGCCGAAGTGTAGAAGCACAACAATAAAAACACCAGATAAGTTATTTATATATGTTCCAAACAATGAAAAAATACGGAGAAAGTGGTTAAAACTTGCAAGGAGGGAGGATGCTCACAGTTTACCTGCAGACAGAAGTATCTATTTTTGTGAAGACCATTTTGATGTAAGTGTTTGTGCATAATATATTTCTAAATCCAAAGCAAAAATGATGAATTTTGCAGAACCACTACTTTTCAAGTAATGATAATGGAATAAGGTATGAGTTGAGTTTGTTTTGGTTGTATGTGATAAAATCTTTCTTTAGTGCTATTTTTCATAGAATAAACATCATTAAGTGGCGCCACAATCTGGTGATAGATTCTTAAGCAGCTTGACGAAACAATTCGAAAATAAAGAATAATTGTTTTTAATTTCTCTCTTGGTTCTCGAGATATCGTAACTGAAAGATGATGATGTTAGGCTGATATGAAGCTTACTTGGGAACCATCAGACCTGTTCCGAACGGATTTCGATCCCCCGAGTATATGTTGAAGGGTAATAACTCCATATGTCTGTATTATAATTATTTCTTCAAAATGAGGCCTAGGTAATGAGATATTAACGCGCAAAAATTTGTGAATATTGTTTAAATTTTATAATTTTAGTGTATTGTTTCGCAGTTTCAGCGTGGCGTATCGGTAGCGTGCTTTGCTTAGCATTTTGCGAACCCGTGTTCAAATCCCCATACTGGAAAATATTTTTATTTCTTTTTTTATATGCAGAAATCATTAAGCATTGATTTTATTTCATTTACGAATTTTTATTATGTGAAATAACTTTTTTTTTTTTTATGAAAAAGGTATATTTCATGTTCTACAAAGGAAATGGAACTTTAACAGAATATCTCTTTTATGGTCGTAGCATTGTAATAAAAATTGGTTATTTTATCTATTGTAAGTAATTATATTACTGTAAGTAATTATATTATTGTAAATAATGTTTTAATAGTTATTTCGCACAATAAAAATTCGTAAATGAATTTTAAATGAAATAAAATCAATGCTCAATGATTACTGCATATAAAAAAAGAAAAAAAATATTTGCTAGTATGGGGATTTGAACCCGGGTTCGCAAAATGGGAAGCAAGCGCACTACCGATACGCCACGCTGAAACTACTAAACAATATGTTAAAATGATAATATTTAAACACATATTTACAAATGTTTGCGCGTTAATTTCTCGATACGTAGGTCTCATTTTGAAGAAATAATTGTAACAGAGACATATGGAGTTATTCCCTTCAACATATGCTCGGGGGATCGAAATCCGTTCTGAACACGTCTGATGGTCTCCAAGTTAGAGCAGTCTGGAAACTGGCAGTGCCATACCTTTAAAATTTACCACACCTGTTTTTGAGGATATATTTTTCTAGAAAAGGTATATATATAAAAAAAAAGTAAACATATCTTAGGCGTGATTCACCTGAAAAGTTAAGACACGGCACAGAAATAATAGTACCGAACAAAGAACTATAACTCATTTTTAACGTGCTATATCTCGAAAACGAAGCAAGATATCAAAAACATTATTCTTTATTTACGATTTGTTTCGTCGAATTCTACAAGAATTCGTTATCAGATTGCGACGTCACGGTAATTATAGAACTCCCTAACAGTTGCTTATACTTCGCAAAAGTAACATCAAAACCATATCAATTAACTTATAAACGTACTTCTAAGCAATAGATTATTGTTTACGAAACTGATTTCAGCTTATAATATATATTTGACACTTGTATATATTTACGTGGAAGTTTTTACATTGCGGAATTCCGACGAGCAGAAGTCTATGTTTGAGGCGAAAAATCTTCCAACGGCTACGGCGTCAATTTTAGGCAAATTACAACTGGTTGCTTTGCTAAAACCTTGTTCCATAATGAATTAGACTTCTCTTTCGCCAAATAATTAACAATAACTAAATTAGCAACACATAAGTTGCTACAAACGAAAAATTTACTACGCAAAGTGTTCTATTACATGTAAATGTCAACCACTTCTGTGGCGCAAGGGACGCTATGACGTAGTGCTTTCTCATTGGCGTTCGCGGTCACGTGTCACTATGGCTGATTTTGTCGATTTTATTTTCTATAAATAATTATAATCTTTATCTTTTATATTAAATAAGGTTGTTTTTTGTTATCTCCTTAGCATGATTAATCATTAAAAACTACTATACGCCCGATTTATTCTTAGTGGAAACAAGCCAATTTATTTGCATTTAATCATCTGTTAATTTTCTTTGGAGTATCATTTGCCATGTTTTCAAGATTTTGTAATGATGGTTCTTTGAAAGATATGGAATTACTATTTGCAGAAACCACCATATTTTCTCTATTGCCTAATATATGTGAGAGATCTCTGATGCAAATTAAAAATGGTAGAGAACCAAGAATCAACATCCATTTTGAGCCTCAATGGATACACACTGCTTTCTATTTTCTAGAAATGATTTAAATCAAAACATCCTGGCTTTATATTAACACTATTTACCTAAACCAAGTTCACTCTCAACTGGTGTGTCAAGGTCATGTGCCCCTTGCCCTGCACATCACGCCACCACCCCTTCCATAAGCCTTCCTCTCCGAACAGACCACAGCCTACAGTCATTTTCATTTGTCGCAGTATTGTCATATTTATTCCGATACACCATTATAAGATGCTGTAAGTGAAATGGCATCAGGTAGTTGTTACATTAGGCGACAGTCAAAAACAATTATTTTTGATGTGTATAATTTTTTAAGACTCTAGAAAACTCTGAAGAGAAAGTTAATGTACTTTTTAGGGAACCACATAAAATAATGGCAGAGACGTGTGGCATATCGTTACGAACAGTGCAGCATGTTTGTAGTGATGCCCAGCTGAATGTTCCAGCGGCATCCTTTTCTTCTCCAAAGAAAAACATTCACTGAGAAAAATCGGTCATGGAGATGGATGACTTTCAGAAAGATGTCATTTGACATTCTGTTCTAGAATTTTATGATTGAGGCGAATATCTTACCATAAGAAAATTGAGGGAGATACTGAAAGAGAAAATTAAGTGCACTGGAGGCATCACTTCTCTGCATAAGGTATTTAAAACACTCAACTTCATATGCAGAAAACGTAATGGCGGTAGACGTTTTCTGATGGAAAGGACAGACATTGTTGCAGCATGGGCCTCATTTTTAAGAAAAATTCACGATTTAAGGAAGGAACATACTCTTCGACCTGTCTTCTACCTTGATGATATCTGGATAAATAAAAAAAAACACAAGGAAGTTTATTTGGCAACATTAAACGCAATGGTGGCCTCAGGGTTCCGATAGATAAAGGCTCTCAATTAACCTTTTGTCATGCTGGGTCAGCAACTCATGGATTTGTTGAAGGGGCTGGTTTAGTGTTTCAATCTAAAAGTTCTGGTGACTATCACCAAGAAATGAATAGTGAATTGTTCAGAAAATGGTTTTCTAACTTGCTTAACAGTCTGGAAGAAGGGTGTGTTCTCGAAATGGATAATGCAAGTTACCATTCAAAACACAAAGAAAAAATTTCCACCACTAACTCAAGAAAAGCTGAAATTGTGTCATGGCTTCAAGAAAAGGGCACACCATATTATCCATCACATACTGTAGCAGAGATGCTTCCTTTGGTTAAGCAGCAATGCAGTTTTTACGGGAAATATGAGCTTGATGAATTGGCTTTGGAAATGGGACATGAAGCTGTACGGCTTCCACTGTACCATTGCCAGTAAAATCCCATTGAGCCCATATGGGCCCAAATAAAAGAAGTGGCCAATAAAAATTCCACTTATAAAATGAAAGATGTCAGAAACTTACTGGAGGGTGGCATAAGTCACTTGACAATAGAAGACTGGAAGAAATGTGTTTGTTATGCAGAAGGTCTGCAAGAAGAAGAAGTTGTGAAGGATGTACTACGAGATGAACATGTTGGAAAATTATAATAAATTTACGTGAGGAGACCAATGATAGTTCCAGTGAAAGCTACAGAGACGATGAAGACAGCGTGCTGTGAAGTGCGTGCTTGGTATGCCATTTCTTACTCTGTTTCAGATATATTTACCTTATACATTATGCAATTATGTGAAATCCACCTATTGTTTATATCAAAGATTTCTGTAAACAGAAACTATCACTTCAAGTCAATATCATTTTCATTTTAAAATTTTGAGGATTAACTTCCATAGGGCAACACATCTAAAAATTGGATTTAATCCTCGAAATGTCTTGCACAAGTTTTAAAACTAAAAATAAAGAATGGAAGCAGTACATTCTATTCATTAATATGTAAATAATTTTTATCTTTATTAACATATGAAATTGTAGTTGGTAAACACGCAATTTCTAGGACATACGATTCACTCATTTCCATCATGACAAATAGTTAAAATGTTCAATTTTACTGAAGAAATCATCAAATTAGATGCAAAATATTGTACCACATACGTTATGATGATGTTTGCGCATGCGCAGTAGCTGTTTCCCCTTCGACTGTAGGGACTGGGGCTGCAGAGTGGGGATAGAGCAGAGTGACCTTGACCCGCCTTTCTTAACTGAACATAGTGTAAGAGAGTTTTATGATCAATGCTATCAAAGGACCCAGTCAGATAACGAAAGATTCCTACGGGATTTGACTTTTTATGTATTGGTTCCAATATGTTGTCTATAAAAGTAAAAATGTTGAAATATCATTCCTAAATGCAAACTACTTTTCAGAGTAGGCCATTCTTATGTAGATGTGCATTGCATTTTCAGAGAGCTAAAATAATATATGCATTATCTTGTAGTGTTTTAACAAATATATTCCCAAAAATAACTTGCTTGCAGTATTAAATGAAGTATGATTGATTAAATCAAATGTGATCAGATATCACTTCTTGCAACATCAGTGGAAGCACAAATTTAAATCACTGAGTATACCATAATAGGCAAAACAAGTCCAATCAATGTACTGCTATAAAAAGTTGCTCTGGAATCATTACAAATAGTAATGTATTACTGATTTTATGGACTAGAATACCTTATGAACTATAAGACGCACTTTAAATTTACAGCAACTAAAAAAAAAAAAAAAAATACTTTTTTTTTTTATATATATAGATTGGAGCTGTACTTGAAAAATTTCTTAGTTTACAAACCCAAACTGACTTTTAAAATCCCTGAAAATCATCATCTGAACTTTCTTCTTCTTCTTCCTCTTCATAGTCATCATTGTCCTCTTCATATATAAGATAGTCATCATTGTCCTCTTCATATATAAGATGGTCTTCACTGCCATCGAGAGCATTACTTATGTTTCACTTCTTGAAAGATTTAACAATATCATCTTCTCTCACTATAGACCACGGCTGTTTTATCCACTGACACACTTGTATGATTGTAGGTTGTTTTAAAGCTCCCTCCGGCATGAATTCATGTTGGGTTTCATCCATCATCCATTCCTCTTTCATATAAACTTTAAATGGCTTATTTATTGAGACATCAAGAGGTTGCAATTGTGAAACATGTCCTCCCGGAATAACGCCAATCTCTGTATTTCTGTATTTCCCTGTTTCAATTTCTCTTTCACAGAATTTTTCAAGTGACTACTAAACTGATCTAGCACAACAAAAGAACTCTTCTTCGATAACACATCTTTCCTTCTCTCCCACACTCTGTTAATCCATAATTTCATACCTGCCTCATCTATCCAACCCTTGTCATGTAAGTGAACAACACCACCTGGCCATAGTATTTCAGGTTTTGGCATTGTTTTGTGCTTAAAAATGATCATTGGATTAAGTTTAATACTGTCAGCACAACATAAAAGGACAACAGTGTAGTCCATTTTTTCATGATCACTTCTTTTTATAGCTACAATTTTAGCACCTTTCATGACAACAGTTCTGTTACTCAGCACATCAGATGTCTCAGGAATTTCATCCATAATCGATATTTTCTTTTGATGTTGAATAATAGAGTGGTGGGTAGATAATATTTTCTCTTCATACTCTTGTGACATTTTCTGAGATAGTTTGGTTTTGGTTCGCATGCTAAGTCTGACACTTCATAAACCTGTAGTACCAACCAATTCCATCCTTAAAGTCTGTTAAGTTCCACTGTAGCGCAGGCTTATGAGCGTGTATTTCAATCATTTTTATATTAATTCCAATGCCATTTTAATGGTTTCCTTGAATCCATTTCAACACGTTATCTTGTAATATTAGTCATTTTGCATCCAGTCCTCTATTTCCGCTTTTAGTTTCCTCATTTTGTTTAGTTCTTCTATACTAGCCCATTAATCGTGAATGGTTTTTTCTTTTGGTGGGGGGCTGAAATGCCACTCAGCTGCTCTGTTTCCATGTTCTTCTGCATATGCTATTACTTTCAATTTATAGCCCATATCATATGAATGCCTTTTATTTTTTTGCATTGTGAAACTAGCTATTAATGAGAATATTGTAATGTTACCTATAATGCAAATCACTTTCAATTCAAATTTACTGACGCCATAGACTGCAATGCTGCATTAGGCTAGACAATGTTCTGGGGGTAGGAGGGAGACAGAGTTAACAAGATTGTGAATCCCCACAACTCATGTTCAAAACACTGGACATTTTTATATTAATTTCAAGTATAAGATGCACCTGAATTTTGTAGGCATCTTATAGTCCATAAAATATGGTATTTGTAAAAAGGAGTTCCTGAAAATGTCTATAAAACATTTTGCAATATGCAAGTTTTACCTTCTGATAACAAATTCAGTCTCACTTATGAATGTTCTGCATTGAAATTCTTTTTTTTTTTTTTTTTGGTGAAATT
This sequence comes from Vandiemenella viatica, assembly GCA_031002005.1. NCBI lineage: Eukaryota > Metazoa > Arthropoda > Insecta > Orthoptera > Morabidae > Vandiemenella > Vandiemenella viatica. The sequence goes on along the minus strand of CM061920.1, from coordinate 386,613,715 downwards.
TTTTTGTCTATTGATTAAATATTTCTGTTTTTACTAAACTTTACAGCTGAATTAATTCTTTACAGGAACTGGCTACCAGCTTTCCATAATTAAAGGAAACTCCTGTAATGAGGGTAGAGTGTGGGAAGAAGTTCAGAAATGTATTCCTGATGCAGCAATTAAAAATTTAAATGGACCAGTTCTGTCATTCACTTTACCTTCAGAGAAGACGTCAAGTTTTCCTATGTTATTTGACTCCTTGGAAACGAAAAGAGACATTCTTGGTATCAATGGTATTGGTGTGTCAGTTACAACATTGGAAGAAGTGTTTCTGAAGTATGTATTTTTCCTATGTTAATGTTTCTAATGAAAGTTGTCACAGTAAATACCTGTCACATAAATACTTGCAAATTATTCAAATATTTTTTCAAGGAAGTATAGAAGATTAGAGATTTCTGAAATTTGTGAATAATTGTGTATACTTCAAAAGCATTATCTTGCAGAAAAAAATATGTTGCCTTAAATGATGAAAACATTTTAATATTTTAAATTTTATTGCATTTAACTGTTATTAATTTGTACATAATTTCTTTTTTTTTTAAGAATGCAGATTAATTTTCTTTTTAAAATTTGAGCAAGTTATCATTGTTAACTGATATCGAAATTTTTCCTGATTTTTCAACTTCTTTTTAATTTCTGGCTCGCTTTCCTCAGTGTTGGCAAAGAAAGTGAAGAAGAAGCTGCAGAGTTAGGTAGCACAAAAAGTGAGGCTTCTGATGAAACACACAGGCTGTACAGCAGTACAGAAGGTGGGTAGAAGTAAAAGTCTCTGTATAATACTAAGTGATACAAATGATTATGTACTGTGAATATGAGGATAATTCATATTTTTCTACCTATGACACACAAAAGCATTAAAATAATCTAAATGTGATCTTTGCTCTTACATAAAGGTATGCCAATTGCACCATCTCATTTTAATAATTTTCCATTGTGTTGCAATAGACAAAAATTTAAAGTTGATAATATATTTTTTTTAATCTTTTTAACATTTAAGTTGCAAAATGGTCTGTCGAAGTAAATGAAAATTTTCTACTAACCTGGATGAGTGAGGGACTGATGTTTCCTTTAGGGGGTTTAATCTCTGGTGTAGGCATCAAGCCTTTGATTTTCCAAGGTTTCCTGAAATCACTCAATGTGGATGTCAGTTTAGGCCTTTCAAGATCCGTGGCCACATTCCCCCCCCCCCCCCTCCTCCTCTTTTTCCATTCAATCACGATTCTAATGATTTCAATGTCAAAAAGTTATGAAGTCCCTAGAAAATGAGAAAGACAAGTTTTTTTGTGAGGTAGAGAAGATATATTTTATATAAATTGGACAATGTTTCTGATGGAAAAGTATGAATGGTTAGTAGATGATGTGGCAAGTTTCATAGATTGCATCTCTGTCATCTACCAGTTAATTTTCAACTACTTTGCAGCTTTCTACATAGATCTGACCACCTGTCAACTATCAGTAAGAATAAATTGCCACAGATAAATGGTATTCACCCAGAATTCAGACAACCTACCACCTGCTCATGCTATCTTGCACATCACCGATGTTTGATCCTGTTTCACAATTTGTGTTGTCAAAGTTCTTCCAAACAGCAGCAACTCCTGTGAACTCAGTAGTTGAAACTAGCTTACCAATGCAAACTGGGTCCTAGGCAACTACCAGGTCTCAGCATGAGGTAATATCCAGCAATCCCTTTAAATTTACTTTCTTTACCACCTCTTATCTTCAATTTGTATTGGCTTCTATTTCTCTCTAGCAATGCTCTGAGTTACTGTACATTTTACTTAATTAATAATATTTGCTATCAGCTCCTCCTCTTTTATTCACCCATGATATGTAAATTCTTTTTTTAATCATCTTCAAAAATTTAGTAATTTTTCAAAGCTCAGGAATTTCTCTTCAACTTTTTTACTCTATTCTCCATTTTTGAATATGCACTCGTTCTACCCCCATTTTCCCTGCTCAACTTGGTGCATCCACAAACTATGTGGCTTGGTCTAAGGAGGGAGGGAATGGGTTCAGTAGAATGCTATGATTTGGGTGAGGGGGGGGGGGGCATTATTAAGGAAAGTTTCGTAGCTTTTCATTCAATTTGTCACAGTTAAAGTAGGGAACGGAATACAATACAGTGTGTAAATATCTATTTTCATCATCTAATTATCTCCTTATTTAAGATACCTTCTATGCTGACAGTGTCACAATTGCTTGTGACTTAAAGGCATAGTATTTTGATTCCACGAGGCCAACACACTTGAACTGCCACATGATAGCACATTATGTACTGTAAAACATTAGGGGCTAGGCTAACACGCAGTCTGAACCTTAACAATGACGGGTGCCTCTGGTACCATTTTATTGTTATTCCTGTAGTTGCCACAGGATTGAAAAGAACCTCAAATGTAAAAGGTGAAAGTAAATAAAGTGCACTACACAATTTAGAGTTCCATGTAAAAGTTATAATTTTCAAAATAGTTCAAAAGCTACAAAATTTAAGTACCAGAATTCTAAACTTTTGGATAAGGCTACCAGACTAAAAATCCATTTTGATGATTACAAGTTCAACATACATGAAAGAAAACAAACTCTGACCCTAGCCACCTTACTATGATGGATGCACTACTTTAGCATACTGGAGTGTACTGCTATCACCAATCGCGAGAAGACTTAGCTGTACACAAGGAGCACAGGCCAGCCTCGAGTGCTAGAAAATACTGTCTCCAAGTAAGATGACCAATATTTTTTTTTATCGAATCATTTGACCTTTTGACGTCAACTTAAAACTTTAAAAATTAATATCTAAGTGCTTAGTATTTTGAATTGTAATTAACACATGTGCCTTTGGGTAACTTATTGTACTTGTTTTAGCTTAGCTTAGTCTCCAAAAAGGCTTCTATTAAATTAAACACAAATTCTATCACATCAGAATCATTGGCACGTTTTCCAATAATCACTGACAATACAATTCGAAAATCTTATTTATCTTATCAGAGTCTTAAATTTTCTAATGAAACCAATATATAATTTTAATCCTCTTGATTTTATCTATCCTCTGAAACTAATTTCTTGCCTCTGTCTTTATTTTAATTTTTTTTTTTTAGATTAAAAATCCTACTTATGCTTCCTTTAATTAATTAAGGTCTAATGTGGCTTCCCACATGAATTAGTTATTTCGAATTTTAGGTTTGCTTTCCCCCTGACTACATGGTTTCATGACACAAAAAATTGAAATATCTTTCAAACCAATTTTTTTTGAATATGATAAATACAGTTTAAAATGATCCTCCTCATTAGTTTTTGTTGTGGGAATGGATGCAGCTAAAATGTTGTACTTGAAAAACTACTCTAACTGAAATTTCTATCTTTCACTAAGGCAGCCTTGAAATCGGATTAAAAGGTATTTTAATGTTGGGAATAGCTGGTAGAAATGCTTTTCTGTACTTGATCCATGAATTAAATCTATCCCTAAATGGTTTCAACAAGTTTATAGATATGTTATAAGGGCTCACAATGAAGTTAGTGAAAAGCTATTTTTTATAAACCAAAATTATTCAACATAGTAACAGAAACTTCATAAAACACATCAAGTTATTGTTGTTTGCTTCTGCCATGACCATAGGTATTAGATATTGAAGTGTCAACAGTGATGCCTTGTTTCATCAATGTGCTGTAATTGAATTGCTAGTTAAAGAAGAAAACCCCCACTGTTGACATTTACCTCAGATTTCAGAGTGCCATTGGGGATGTTTGCTTGGCTGTTAGTTGGCACTATTTGTAGAAGATTGAATTATTTTAAGTACATAAAGACTAGCATTATGGTCAGCCTAACATAGAAAATATGAAAGAGAACCTGTAACGTGATAATCCGTGTTGGCTAAAGTTCTTGATACCCCTCCTTCTAATACTGATATTCCACATTGTATCATATATTGATTTGTGTTTGTGTGTATTTTCTGAAGCGTAAAACTTTTATAGTGTCTCAACTGTATTAAACATTCTTGGGCCATTGGGGAATGAGAAAAATCGATATACTCCTATGACTCAAGAATGTTTTAATGTTGTAGCCCATTAATTTCAGTATGACCTTCATATATGAATGAATTTTAAGACTCAAATTTTTTTTACTGAAGGAAAATATCCCCCAAACAGTAATGAAAAATTATCATTGATTGTTATGGCTGTTAATGTAACTAATGATTGTTAATGAATATTTTATACATAATACTTGAACCAGTTCTTGAAATCAGAATTTAACAATTGAACATGGGTCATAATATTGAGAGGAGAATATGTTGATTTAGTTAGATAAAACTGATGTGATTATCAATGTTTGTATTATTATTATTATTAATATTAATATTAATATTATTATTATTATTTTTAACATTTAGATAGGACAATTCTACAAAGGGACGTACACCCAAAAAATTACAGTGCTCAAATTTTTTGTCTTTTTCCATATTTCAGTGATGTTCCTGCCGTCAACTCTGGTAAGCAGTGACATTTTCCTAGCTGAATGTTTAAGTTATCTCACTTTATAGCACCTTTGTTTTTTTTAACAATTTGTGGTTATTTTATACCATTAGTGGAGTTATTGGGGAAACAAAGGTTCTAGGACTGACAACATTAAAAAACCATCATTTCCTCCTGTTGAAGCAGGATGATGTGGAGACACAAAGATATAGATCATCACAAGTACACACAGAAGCGCTATTACTAGCCAAGAGTAGTAATAGCATTAATATTGAAGCAGAAATGGACATTATGATATTCAATGGCTTGTGTAGTTATTGGCTCTTCAGAGTTTTGGGCAAAAGTACCATTTGTCTGTTACGATTCAGATTGGTGTGACTTTGGATTTGTGTTTAGATGTGTTTTTGTCTGTCTTTTAAACTTAATAAAAATTACAATTTTTTGTTTCCTTTGTGTTAAATGTTGCAATGATACTATAGTACAAACCACAGATAAAATCCTAACAAAGTTTCCGCTTTTTTCAATACTGAAAGTTGAGTGTGTTTTTTTGTATACAGAAGGCAATGCAGATGAATCTGCAGGAAATGCTACTTTAAAATATATATATATATATATATATATATATATATATATATATATATATATATATTATGAAAACATTTTCTATGTGTAATATTCTGAAAGAGTACAGATTAGTGCAAAACTTTCATTTTTAGCATTATTTCATAATATGTGCTTTTCTTTTTCAGCATTAAATGTTAGAAAACTGAAAGGATTGAAACTGGTTCACCAACAGTTTAAAGCTTTGCTTGTGAGCAGAATCCGCTTTTCACTAAAAGTTTGGATTACATCTCTAGTAAAGGTAAAAATTTATCTGATTTGGATGAGTGTAGTCATTAAAGAAGTAATAATAAATGTAGTGCTTGGAAATAAAAGGAAGACGTGTGTAATGAACCTTGCAAACTTCATTGTTTTTTTTGCTACAACATTTTTATTTTCTTTCCAGATGTTACTTCCAATTATATTGACTATAATCACCGTAGTGAACTCTGTAAAGATGAGTTCTGATAACGAAATACCTTCACACACATTTACTCTTGATGATTATGGAAAGACAGAAGTGTTTGCTCACTCTGACCCATTGTGTAAAAACGATTTATTGGATTTATATCTTGAAGAAATTTCCTCCACAAAATCTACATTAAATATTGTTGGATCAGAAAATATCACTTCTGCTCTTCTAAAAGAAGGCGTTGATAATATTATGAAACTTAGAGAGAAAATTATTGTTGCTGGGGATTTTAACTGTACCAGTGAATTTGTTACTGCAAATGCATTGTACTCAAATGTGGCTCTTCATGGTTTTCCAATTTCAGTTAACATCATGAGCAACACGCTTTTGCATTTTTACAACAAAACGTATTCTACCTTGTTTTCATTTCAGCCCTTCCACTATGAGGTGAGCTGCAAACTGACTTATCTTAGTACAGCACTGTTTCTTAATTCCACTCTCATTATTATATTTTTATTTCAGGAAAGGAAGTTCAGTATTTCAGAAGGAAAAGTTACATTACTGTGGATGTCTTTAATACCAATGGGTGTTTTGTGCTTGGTAGCCAATTTCATCAGCTTTCCTTTGCTTGAGCGTGTTTCTAAAGCTAGGCACCTTCAGTTTATGGCAGGAGTAAAACCTCTCCTCTACTGGCTTACTACTTTTGTATGGGATTATTTGCAGTACTTTATGATTTGTGTGGTCATGCTGATGTGTGTTCTTATATTTGATACACAAGGAGTCTTCACCCATGTGGAAGAACTTGGTAAGTTACTAAACAAAAATAACTGCAGTTAATATCATATTAAGATTTTAAATCAAATTTAATGCCAATAATCTTAAATTAGGTGAAAGAATATTTTAATGTAGAGAGTAGATCTAGATAAAGAGTTTAACACATCATATGTTTTGTTTATCATGTCATCTCTGGTTTTGGTTTATTATGTTATAGATTTATTGCACCAGGGCTCTCATAAAATTAGATTTGCACAATTTAAGTAAGAAACTGCTATTTTTGGTTTGCAGTTCATTTTAATAAAATGTAATGGGTAAAGGTAAAGGCAGTGGGTTTTCACAGCTTTCAAGTCAAATTCCCATAAGATTAGCAGGGGCAGAGCTCTGCATTCCTATTTTCTGACCGTAGGCACTAGAGTGAGTGTGCCTTGGTCAGTGACACGGTCTGGCCCTTTTTCTTTACCTTCCCATGGAGTTTCCCCCATGGTACTCATTTGATAGCAGACTGATTGGGCCTGACGGGGGGGCCATTCTGGACGTTCAACTTCGAGAAAAAATCCTCTGCTTCATCGGGGATCGAACTCTGGTCATCTGGGTCATAGCTACCACCTGAGCTACGTGGCCACCAATAAAATGCAATACATGGTCTTATTTTTTTCCTCATACATAAATCAAAATGCTAAATGGTTTTTAAATTTCAAACAAAAATAGGTAGTCTAATATGACTGATAGATATAAATATAACAGAAAGATCAAATATGTCACATAAAAAAGAGGGATGCAAATAGTCTGTTGTTCAGATGACCCATGAGTTGAAGAAAGAATTACAGATTTGCGCAACTGGAGCAGAATAAAAGAGAGAGATATTAATGGATGCTAGTTAAAAATGCTTTAAGATTGTAGCTCTACGTTTCATCTGCTATACATCCTCTGATTCTGGGATTTTTTTTTGCTTACATATCAGAATTGAAGAAACAGTAATTATAACCTAGACTTCTTTGAAACCCATGGAGTCATTTAACAATTATGACAAGGTATTCTGTATTCTCAGTGAGGTTTGTGATTGCCAATTTTTTTAAAGTCAATCGGAATGTGTGTGCCATTCATGAAGAATTGGCTGCAACTTTAATTAAATGACAGTACTGTTTATAATTATTTTTAAAGTCATGTTTAGCAGTGAGGTTGGTGAAATTTATTTGGCACCAGTACTTAATGCATTGTCTATTAGCAGGCCACATTGCTTGTTTTTGGTGATTCAACTCATCTGGGTTGCAGTATATATACGAGGACAGAATATTCATTCTGTATGTTATTGGATGCTTGAATTCCATTTGGAAATATTCTAATCCTGCCACTGGTTATTTTAACTGAAAAGTCGTTTCATACAATGAATAACACTCCAGTTAACTGTGAAGTATGATTAGATTGATGTGTGAGTGGAGACTTTCCCGGCGTATCGATGCAACAAAATCTTCACGGGTGTCCAGCCGGATGGTGGTGTAAAAACACGACATTTCGACAGCTGACTCTGCTGTCTTCATCAGGTATCAGTAGTTGTCCTCAGCTGACTGTCTCTGCCTCAACTGCCAGCCGAGGCAGAACAAGTCATCTGAGGACAACTACTGATAACTGATGAAGACAGCAGAGTCAGCTGTCGAAATGTCGTGTTTTTACACCACCATCCGGCTGGACACCCGTGAAGATTTTGATGCATGATTAGATTGTTCTCATATAGGATAAAGGAAAACATTTCTAATCTAATTGAAGAATTTTAGGAAGATAATGGCAGTGTTCTTTATCTATTTTACCCAATATTTCGTGTGTAGATTTGCTGTTACTAGTGAAACTCCCGTTGGCCCTATCTATATGCTACATGCTCTTAATAAAATTCTTTTTAATCTTCACTTGAGATTTCTGCTTCAGTGAATTATCTGGGATATCTGCTTCTAATTTTTAATGGTGTTACCAAGTTTCCCCGTCTACATTTGTTCCCAATTAATTTGTGAGAATGAAGGCTTTCACAGTGTATCGATGATATGAAGTCCTCATGGGTTCTCCGCTATATGGTGTTGAAGTAAAATAACAACGAGCTTTCAGCGGCTGACTCTGCTGCCATCTTCAGGTCTGATGTTATGCAGGGAGCACTAGAGCTGCGCTGGCGATGTCTGGTACCTGCGTGCCTTTATAAGGCCTGGCCTCTACCCTCCGCTTGTTTCAGATGGAGAAATCTGCAGTTGCCCAGCATGTGATTAAAAATGGTCACAAAATGGACTTTGGTAATGTGAAGGTGCTGGCCAAGTGCTCTTTCTACTGGGAGTCACTTATCAAAGAAATGTTAGAAATACGGGTGGATAATAACACGGTTAATAGGGACACGGATCTTTGGCTTAGTGATGTGTGGAAACCGGCTCTGTCCCTATTGGAACATTCACATTACAATCAGAGAGGTAGCGAGGCACCACCGGCAAATGTAGTTTCCGGCTCGCCATGATTGGCTTTGACATTCGCTCCGCCAGCCAATCAACGACGAGCGCAATACGGGAGCTGTGGGACGTGAAGGGGAAATGCCAGGCCTTATAAAGGTGTGCGGGGGTCAGAAAATTGCCAGTGCAGCTCTGGTGCTCCCTGCATAACATCAGACCTGAAGATGGCGGCAGAGTCAGCTGCTGAAAGCTCGTCGTCGTTTTTCTTCATCACCATACGGCGGAGAACCTGTGAAGACTTCATATCCCAATTAATTTGTTTTGAAGATAGTAGTTAAGTCACTACTAATTTGCTTGGTCTGTTATAGCTTCAGTAGAACTCCATTGGTCATCTTTCAGGACTGCTGTAGGACTTTCTAAGTTACATATCAGTCCTTGGGCACACTATGTCCTTTGTGCATGAAGTAAATTGCTGTGGGCAGGATTATTATAAGGGTCATTTTATTTATTGTTTATCAGAACTCTAAACTGTAGCATGTGAAAGCAGATTAATATATTAGGCCTGATACACTTTTTGCCTTGATTATCCCAGTAAGATGTCATATTCTTCTTGAGTTGGCTGAATAGAAGTCTTGGGCAAGGTGTCCTAACTAAACTTACCAGCCCAAAAAGTGCCTAGGGCAGTTAATTGTATAAATATCTAAAAATCTACCAGAATATTGGATATTTATGTGGAAAGTTAAATTGTACCTAACACTCGTCAAAGTTGAAGGGAGGAGGGCAGCAGCAACATTAAATAATATACAAACATAAAAAAAAACGCAGTGTGAAAGAAACATGGATACTCGCGCAAACCTCACAGTCAACAGAGCCACAAGATTCTACGTGTGGCTGTGTTGACCATGCCCTCCTTCCTTCAACTTTGGTGAGTGTTGAGTATAATTTATCTTTCCTTTCCACATAAATATTGTCTTGCGGCAGTTCTTTCACTCCATTGTTACATAATATTGGAAATGATAGAAGAACATTAGTGAACTATGTAAGTTTTGGTTTGGCATTTATTCAGTTCCTCTCCCTCCCCCTCCCCCTCTCCCCCTTTATGATGGAATTAGGAAATGAAGAGAATTTCCATTATCTAGATATGCTACATATCCAGAATGATCTAGGAACTTGTACACGATCATTCTGTTTGATTTCTGTCAGATCTACAGATGGAAAATGTAACACCTCAAGATAACAATCGGACAGAATAGCTACATTAAGTGAGCCATTCGGATTAATAATAATAATAATAATAATGATGAAATCATTGTAGTGACTTTGTTCAGTATGCTTATAACGCAACATTTACTGATGTTGTCCAAGATACAGTACCTATGTTGATTCTTAAATTTAAATAAGCTGTAAGGGTACAATATTAATTGTGGCTATTGCAAAATTTTCTTCTGACACACAGCTAATCTGACGAACATCAAGTCAGTGCTAGAAAATTCCATGTTTCAAATATGTTTCTTATGAAATAGTTCATCTATCATTCGTTATCATTTAGAACTGCTGGTTACTGAACCATCATGGTATGTTAGTAGCATTGAAGACATTTAATAGACAAAAGGAATAAGAGATTTTAAAGCCATAATTGCAACTGTAATTAACTAGTGTTCATACAAAGAAATACTGTACAATATGTCAGTAAACTTGCCAAAACCATTTAGAGGGGGGCCAGCTTCATAAAGTTGTATAGTAAATAGACATTGGGAGAATTTTCTTAACAATTCTTTTTAGTTTGAATATGAAGCCACTTTTTGAATTCCAGATAAAGTTGCTTTTCAAGTATAACAGATTTTGCTATAACCATTTTCACTGAGAGAACTTACGACGACGATCATTTTAGGGTGTATTTTCTATGTTCTACTAATTTTTATTGAGGAGTTAAATCAATTCTTAGTCATATCAGGCCATGTGTGTAGAGGAAGCAAAGTACAAAATTTGAAATTACTAATTAAGGGAAATGTTACATTAGATTTTTATAGCACAAGTTTTAGTCAGCATCAGCCATAATGACCTGACCATAAATTTGGCCAATTAAATAAATTATTAGTATGATTTTTCAAAGCTGGAAGAAAATCAAAATCTAGAATAAAAGGTGATAAAAGAATGAAAATAGGTTCAGGATATATACATAAAATCGAGTACATTAAATTCATATAGCCGTTTCCAGAAAAGATTTTGAGAAGAAAAATGAGGTTTTCTAACTTGTATTATTAAAAGCATTATCGGCCATGTAGCCCAAATGCTGACGTCAGGAAATTAAATAAGAAACCAGTAGAAGCAACTTCAGGAAAAAACAAGTCTTAAAAAGTAAGAGTAAACAGTTCTGAGAAACATTTTTAAATTATAGCTTAAAGGGTGAAGTGGTTAGTCAGATATTAAATTTGAAAGTCAAGAGCTGTCATCATGAATTTCTAATTCTTTAGTTAAGGGGGTCAGCCATATTGAATTTGGTCAGTCATTTTCCAGTTTTCATAGAGTTACCTGGCGACCAGTGACTCAAGCAATGCCTCCATAGTAGTACTTCATAAATTTTTGGCCAAATCAGTCCGTGATGGTATTGGTGTGCAGTGTCTTTGTAGCAATGAGTTAATGGGGTTATGTTTGCAACAGTGAATGCTTGTAACTAGTGTTGTGTTTTGGAGGATAACTTGCATCTTCAACATGTGACTTTTGAAGTCCTATACTGTCTTTTAAATGTTGTTAACGGTGTAACCTGATAACAGTGTTAACTTCATTAGACCTTTACGAATATATTGTAAATTCATAACATCAGTGACTTTCTTTAATTTCTGTAACTCCTGTTAGCTATTACAGGGTAAATTAATAGCTTGGCGGTCGTTTAAAGAGCTCTTGCATCTTTGGGTAAAAGGTATCAGACTTTAGAAAAGGCATCACGATCAGGTTAATGAGTGATATTTGAACACCAAGCAATTTTATGTCATTACAACTGTTTACAGATTTGAAAAAGATTTTTAAAAATCCAGCCTTCAAAATAATGAAAGATGCTACTGTAACACATATATAAAGTAGAGAGCATATAACACTCTTGTGTGTCCTCAACTAGTGCTAGGATCTACATCAAAAAGTTTTGAATATTGTTTATAAAAAAAGTACATAGTAAAGCCACTTGCATTTCAACAGCTTGTTATAGATCTTACACAAGTAGTTCGGATGGTATTGTATGGCAGACTGGAGAAATAGGTCCTGACTGAATTTATTAACAAACATGTAAAGACACTCACTTCTCCCCTCCCTCCCCCCCCCCCCTTCCCCGAAAAAATCAAGTATGATTCTAGACAAATACTTGACCCATCAATACATTTGGATCGCAATGACAGGAGTCAAAGTAGGGCAAATGCAGTGTACTGATGGTTTTTGTATTTCTTCTTTGCTTATGCTGATGGAGACTTGAATATGCAATGGGGAAATTGCTGTTGGCACAAATCACTCTCTTTAATTACAGCATATTAATGTATATGGTGTTTACTTAAATCAGTCCGCTAATCGAAGGATATAGCTACACAGTAACTCGTAGGTGACTGGAAGGTGCCTGAAACATGATTAGCAGATTTTTATTGTTTCTGTATATTGCATCTCTGATGCCTCAACTTCAGTTCATGATTATTTTATTTTACTTTTGATTATTTAAATATACAGGTTATGTTGCTTCATAAAAAAAAGACACATTGTATTGAATCTTAAACAAAACTCAAATATATTATATTATTCAAATTGTTTTTTATGCTTTCCTTACATAATATATGCCTTAATTTTGGTTTAAATAAGAGAATGGTAAGATAAATTATCTACTTTTTAAATGTTTTATGAGTTTATGGTTTTATTTTTAAAACAATAGAAAATATTTGCATACATCATACACAAAAATCTACTGCATTGTTCCTCCATCTTTAAGAGCAATGCATTTTTTGCTTATTTTTAATATAAAGCTTATTGAATGCCAAATCGGGTTTCTTGAAGCCTTTAACTGTATATATATATATATATATATAGGTGTGTTATCCAGTTTGGCCAAAGTACTTCACCACTGTTGTAAATGAAAACAAAACAAAAAAACAAAAAACAACTTATAACTTCTATCTGCCATACAGTGCTATCCAAATGTAGGTATTGGTGCTTTTTTAATACACTTTTCCTTAATCAGTCTGAACCTATAGCTGTATCCAAGGGACTCTCGTTCTCATCGACTCCAACTTTTATGTTGCTCTGACCTAGGGGCCACTAGTTTTTAGCCTTACCCTCTGCTGGTAATATCACTTTGTTACAACAGCGGAAAGTGATAACTGATGTGTTGAGAGTGAGACTCACATCCCGACTGGATCCATCTTCCCTTCTTGAAAACCACCCCCTACTTCTATTCCAAGAGTTCCTCACATCTACCCTGCCCTCAGTTCCATTGAAACCCAAGCCATGAAAGAATTTTTAGGGAACAGAAATCATCCTCTCGGGTGATAAGGGCTCGACCACCAAGGTTCATGGACTTTAGAGACTAAAAGGCTGAAGTCTTTTGACAGCTTTCCCTCACCAACATGTATCTTCCACACTCCGTGTACTCCACCGTTTCCTTTTGCAAATAAATAAGTGTGTTCCTTAGCCTTAAACACCCCTTACAAGCCCTCTCATCATAATCCATTTCTTGCCTCACTTTTAAAAATCCTCATACGCTTACCTTATACCTTCTTTCCAGGATCCACAATGCTGGCAACCCTGGGTGATAAATAGTTACAGCATATGGTTTGCCCACTGAACGGATTTCAGCTTTTGTGGATTAGTAACTCTAACCTTTTGGAAGTAACTTTCCTTCCTGTATCAGAAATGCTCTGCTGTTGCTGGAACATTTTTCTTCAGTCCTCACTCCTCTACATTCAGACTCTTCACTGTCTCCATTGATGTCATCTCCTTACAAAACAACATATCCCACTTTTAGGACATTGATTCCCTTGAACACTGCCTATGTGCCAATCACATAGCTTTCTCAGCAGATCCTTTCTCACATCCTTGGTTCACTTCACCCTCTCTGAAATCCACTTATCCTATATTTCTAAGATCATCACCAGATACGCAATACACTACCAAGGGTACCCACATAGTTCTATATTCTTCCAAACTCTTCATGGGCATCTGGAGGAACAATTCCTAAACAATATCCCTATCAGACCTTCCTCCCCCTGCCTGTATCATTCAGATACAGACGGAGATAATTTTATTTATGGTCTTGACCCACAGGGAAAACCACCTCGTAGATTCCACACGCACGCATGGGCGTGCATCACCTTCCTCCATCAGGATATTTCCTTGCCATAAGGTTTCCTTCACATCTCTTTGCACATCAAGTTCACAAATTTACAACAGTCCCTAAATTTTGACAGTTCCCATCCCTCCCATGCCAAACTTTTTTCCCTTACAGCCTTCCTATCAATGAATTCCTTAATATGTATTCCCAGAACCTCACAGAAGCTGCCATTTCTTGCTGCTACCCTTCTGATCTGATACATAAACAAATCTCTACCATGCTGCTACCAACCGTTCCCACAACCTCCATTCTGAACCTATTAAGCTGACTACAGCCATATATTCATCACCCAGTTCTCTCATGATATCCAGTCTTCACCACATCCTTTTCTGTATGCATGACTATGTTCCTTCCCTAAAATGTGCACCTTTTTTCCAAGATCCTTCCCAGTGTCTCCTCCCCCCCTCCCCCACTCCCTCCTGGATATGCATTTGCTGACCATTTAACCCCAAGAACCACCAAAAAATACTCCCCTTCTTTAATAATATTGCAATCCGACCAAAGATTATTTTTTTCTATGATTGCGCCTACCATATGCACAACTATACACCTCATTTATCTGCCTTCCCTGCACAGCTTCATATATAGATTTCACCAATAACCAACTGTCCATCAGGATGAACAGCCACAAGCAAACAGTTGATACTATCAGCCCATCCAGTGGTAGCCCATGCCAGTTCCCACAACTCTAGCAACCTTAACTACTGTTTTATTATGAGAGCTATCAGACAGAGCCTGGTGGTTGAGCGGTAATGCTGAAGCCTTGCATTCAGGAGGATGCAGGTTCAAATACCCATCTGGCCACCTAGACATCAGGTTTTCCATGGGTTCCTTAAATCACATAAGGGAATGCCCCTTCAAAAGGCCTTGAACAATTTCCTTACATTTACATTCCCTTCTCTAAAGTCCTCAATGTCCGTGAGGCATAAAACCATAACCATAACAAGAAAAAGGAAGGAAAAAGAGAGAGCTGTTAAAGTTTTTCCTAATACTACTACTCTTTCAGAATTCAATAGAAGGGAATATCCTTGACAACCAGTCATCTATCTGGCCTTATCCTTCAATAAGACCCCACCAGTAAATCTTTCACTTATTTTTATTATATACTAGTCATACCTCATTCTAAACAGTGCAGAGAGATTAGCAAACAGTTTTATGTAACATAGTGTAAAAGGAATTTCTTTCACTGTTAAAGAATACACTAGTGTATGCCTTTTCACAACTACAGTAGTTATTTGCTTTTATAAATTATTTATTTCTATATTAATCATTGTTTCAGGTGTATTTTTCATGGTTTTGCTACTGTATGGATGTTCTGGAATTCCATTCAGTTACTGTTTCAGTTACCTGCGACAGACTGTGGCTAGTGGTTATAATCTTTTAGTTACTTTAAACATGCTCGTTGGTAAGTACTGATTTCTTTAAATCTAAATTTCAATACTATGTTTTTGTACCTTTTCTAAATTTGAATATTTTGTTCTTGTTCCAGGTCTTATTGTAACAACTATAACTTATATTCTTTCACTGAGTTCTGAATATGATCAAACAAGAAATATTATTGAAGGGGTATTTCGCTTCCTTCCACATTTTGCACTGACTAATTCTCTGCTTAAATACTCTCTAATTGTAGTGCGAAGGACAAATTGCCTGTTGGCTCAAGAAAAAAACTGTACCAGTGGTAAGAACCTGTGCTTTTGTTCAAGAGTCACATGTACACTACTTATTTTTCTTTTTCCATAATTTTTTAACCATCCTTTATTTCATATTTTTAAAGTGAACCTCTATTACAATTGGGGAACTATTAACATCATTCTTAAAAATGTTAGTGTATAAATTATGTGTTTGGATTTATGGGATTGGTGTATTTTGATGGTACCCTGGTTTTGTATACATACCCTGTTACAAGAATTGATATTTACTGCTGTACTCAGCAATTCACATGTGAGTATTGCAAGTAATGCTTGGAAGGGAAAAGATGACCATGACCACAAGCTGGCACTCGATTTCAGGCACAAGGGTGTAGGAAGATTTTCTTTTTTGGGTAAGGGTGTCAGGGATTGGAATAAATTACCGAATTGATGAATAATTTGCCAAAAACATTGAAAGAATTTAAAGCTAAAATTTGTAGAGGGCAAATGTAGGTGGGTGTGGAAAAGGGGGAAGATGGGTGTTTAGGGAAATTGTCATGGAAGCATGTGCTCCATTGCAATTTAATTATATCATATATATTATTTCTATAAGGAATTTTTTTGTCACAAGCCTGTATCTTCCTTCATACGTAACTGAAATCAATGAATGAGGTGTCATTTTGAAGCTTATGGTATTCACTTTGATCACATCATATTTTAAGAAATGAAGTTTCGGAATTCGACCCTTAAAGGGCGAAAATGTCAATATTTCTAAAACTCTGTTTTCTGTGTTATGAGTCATTTATCTCCCTGGATACCTGTCTGAAATCGTTTAATGAAGTATCATTTAAAGATTAAGATCTCTGCTTTAGTGACGTCATATGTTAAGACAAATTTTTCGGAATTGGACCCTTAAAGAGCAAAAGTTTCAATATTTTTGCAATTCGTTTTTGTGTCATGAGTGATTTATCTCCCTTAATATCCAACCGATAGAGAAAAATGAGGTATCATATTAAAGACTAAGGTCTCCGCTGTGGTAACATTATATTTTAAGAAAGGAATTTTTCATAATTCGATCCTTTAAGGGCAAAATTATCAATTTTTTGAAAATGGGTTTTTTGTATCTCGAGCCATTTATCTCCCTGGATATCTAAGCAAAATTGATAAATGAAGTAGATTATGAGGAATAATGACTCGGCTTTGTGACACCATATTTTAAGAATGAATGTTTTTGGAATTCAACCCTTAAAAAGAAAAAGTATAAATTTTTCTATAACGCATTTTTGTGTCACGAGTGAATTATCTCCATTAATATCTAACCAATATAGACAAATGAGGTATCATATTAAAGAATAAGGACTCCGCCATGGTAACATTATATTTTAAGAATGGAATTTTTTGTAATTCGACCCTTAAAGGGCAAAAATGTCAATTTTTTTAAAATGCGTTTTTTGTATCTCGAGCAACTTATCTCCCTAGATATCTATCCAAAATCGATAAATGAAGTAAGATTATGAGGCATAATGTCCCAGCTTTGGTGATATCATATTTTAAGAAAGAAGATTTTGGAATTCAATCCTTAAAGGGAAAATGTATAAATGGTTCTACAACGCATTTTTGTGTCACGAGCTATTTATCTCCCTTGATGTCTAACAGATATAGATACAAGAGATATCATATTAAAGATTAAGGTCTCCGCCGTGGTAACATTATATTTTAAGAAAGGAATATTTCGTAATTCGACTCTTACAGGACAAAAATGTCGATATTTCTATAATACGTTTTTTGTGTTTCAAGCTTTTATCTCCCTGGATTTCTAACCAAAATCGATAAATGCAGTAGAAGTATGAAGACTAATGACTCAGCTTTGGTGAAATTATATATTAAGAAAACATGTTTTTGGAATTTTACCCTTAATGGGAAAAAGTATAAATGGTTCTACAATGCATTTTTGTGTCTCGAGCTATTTATCTCCATTAATATCTAACTGAAATAGATAAATGTGGTATCATTCTAAAAACTAAGGATTCCGCTGTGGTTACATCACATTTTAAGAAATGAATTTTTCTGAATTGAACTCCTAAAGGGCATAAATAGCAATATTTCTAAAATACGTTTTTTGTGTCTCGAGTCATTTATCATCCTTGACAATTAAACAAAATTGATAAACTAGGTATCATTTAAAAGATTGAGGTCTTCGAAATTTCTTCAGTTCCGTTACACCACATTTTAAGAAAGAAATTTTTATAAATTCTACCCTTAGAGGGCAAAAGTATGAATACTTTTACATTTTTCTGTCACGAGCTATTTATTTCCCTTGATACCTAACTGAAATCAATAAATGAGGTATCTATTTAAATACAAAATTATCCGCTATGGTCATATAATATTTTAAGAAAAAACTTTCTCCAAATTCAACCTTAATGGGGCAAAAATATCATCATTTCTCAATTTTTTTTTTTTTTTTTTTTTTTTTTTTTTACCTCGCTTGATAACTAACCGAAATCGATAAAAGAGGTATCATTTTAAAGACCAAGATGGTTGCTTTGGTCACAAGATATTTTATAAAAGGAATTTTTTGGAATTCGACCCTTAAGGGGCAAAAGTATCAACATTATTTATACAACGTGTTTTTTTTTTTTAATTAAAAGCCATTTATCTTCTTCGATACCTAGCCAAAATCGATAAATGACAGATTGTTTTAAAAAGTAAGTTCTCCAGCTAGGTAAAATCATAAATTGAGAAAGAATTTTTTGGAATTTGGTGCTTAAAGTGGTAGCGCGTATGAGAAAGTTCAGAGCGAAGTCCCTAGATAGCAGTACCAGATATCACAGAGAGGTCGATAAACTTTTTTTTTATTCAATAGGTAGCTTTTTGGGTATTTCTTTTTCAGTTACGGTAACACTGTCGTTTTGCTATACAATTCCAATGTAAACATTTATTCACACAGCAACAAATATTTCAGAGATATTGATATGTTGTGTGCATTTTGTTCAGGTTGGTTTTATTGTGTTAAGATCAGCGACTGTTTGTCGTATATACAGAGTGTTTTAAATTTTTCTAACTGTTCCGTAATATGTTGTGAGTATTTTGATGCGTACCTATTACACTAAAAAAAATATTTACTACAAAAGTACAGTTCTACTTTTCATTATATTACAAGCATTCAACCTCACTATTCATCGCATTTTATTCGCGAAATTTTCGCACGGGTCGTCTAGTATTATTATATTAATGAATGTAACTGAGGATACTATGAACCAAAATTAATGTCTACATTGTCCATTCTAATCATTAACAACCCTAGGCAACAAATAATACGTGTAGCTGTCAATACATTTATTAAATTTAATTATTAAATTGCAAAGTGCATTTCAGGAACTCTGCAGGGTCCCACAGCTAATGTCAATTCTGATTCTGTTTGGTTATAAAATTTAAGGAGTATGTTCTCTTGGTGAACTTTATTAAATAATGCTGAAAGATGAGGAGAAGGGTGAGTCTTTTTCAGCAGAGATCTATGAAAATCTTGCTGCTTTTTGAAAAAATGGTCCACAAAACTGTCACATGATTTTTAAGGAAATTGTGGCAGCCCTGAAAATCGGATTGCCAGCAGTGTCAAGATTCATTCATGAATTTCTTCATCAGAAAAGATTCTTTCACTTTGGTACATCAAACTGACAGGTGCACAGAAACACTCGTGTGTTGAATGGTCTAAACAAAAGCTGCCTAGGTTTCAGAGAGGAAACTCCAGATGGGTTTTTGACATTGTTGCTGGTGATGAAAACCCAGTTTAACGTGGAAGCTGGATCTTTCCTGACCAAAATCTACCAATAAAAATGTAGTTTCCGCAGAATGTCACTCAGAATGGTGGCCACTTTTTTTCTTCAAAATCGGTCATGTAGCAGCTGTGGACGAGCAAAAAACTGTCACTGCTCAGTCACCACAGTTTGCCTTCCCAAGCTTTTCCAGAGGCTTTGTGAACAGTGGGCAGAGAAAGAGCTGCATGAAATCCTCCTACACTATAACGGTGTCTGCTCAATCATCCATCTTTACCATCCTGTTCTTGTAGTCCACAAGGATAAAGTTACTTATCTTCCTTTCAGTCCTGATCTAGCTTCCTGCAATTATTTCCTATTGTATGAAGTTAAACAACATATGCATGGAAGGTGATTTTTGACCCCTTACAAAACTGTTGTCTATAGAAATAAATTTTCAACCATTTTATAAATTAGTAAAGTCGTATCTGACAATGTGGAAGTGTGTATACAATATGGTGGCAACTATTTTGAAAATATTCAAGCCTCATAGTGATTTTATGCAAAATAGTTTGGTTACATCTCAAAACTGCCATACTGATCATCATATGGTTGGAAAAATAGATTTGGCAGAGGGACAAAATTTTAGTGATTTTCAGAGCTCATATATCACAAAAAACACAGCTAAATAAAATTGCCCTGCAAATTACATGGATTGCATTTTCAATACCTATACAATGATACTCAATGGAGTACTTTTTTTACAGTCAGTAGAATACATTTCTGAAATTTTATCACAGTTGCTACATATTGGTGGAATTACAAAGCTATGGCATACAGATAGAGGTACAGAAATCGTGAACATTTCAGAATTCCATTTTATTCCTTTTCAGCTGCAGAACCCTGAACACTCAGAAATTACACAAGTCCCCATTCATAATTCTGTTGCAATACTCCGTACCTCGTATCTTCATTAGGATTGTGTGGTACAGTGTCAAAAGCAACGTGGAACTAATAATAATAATTTTTAATAATATGTATGTTTGTGATCTTAATTTTCCATCATACAAAAATAGAACCATCAGCTGTACACTATTTGTTCCAAAATTCATGTTTGTTCTGTACTGTTAATTTGTTTTCACCTAAGATTAATAATGTCTGAGCTTATGAAATACTCTAGAACACCACTGGAGACAGATACTGAAGAAATCATTTTATCGTTCATAGGCCCTATTGGATCTCCTTTCTGAAAGTGTGAATAACTTACATAATTTTTCAGTTGGAAGATACTTTTTCCTCTTTTAATGGTTTACTTAGGTCAGTCAGAAAGGCTTGGTAGCGGATACTTTGAAAATACTCTTACTGGGTTACTATCAAATCTTGCTGTTTTTCCCATTTCAGAATCTCCAGTTGCTTTGATAACTGCAGAACCTGCCTTATAAATCTATCTCTATCTCTATGCGACTTGGAAAAGTCAGTTTGGCATCTGTATTTTCTTTAGTGAATGACTCCACAAACTGATTAGAAATGATTTAAATTTCACTAACTTCATATCTGTTATGTATTATTGACTGGATACTGTTAACATTGCAACTGACTTTTCTTACATTTATTCAAAATTGGTTTTATTTTTTTTTTTTTTTTTTTTTTTGTGAAGATTTTGGTAATCAAATTATGATTTAAATCTTTAAATGCCTCGTAATTACATTTTAAACTTGTCCTGTTAATTTATATGAGCTTTCTGTATCCCTCAAGCAAGGCTGCCCATACCCAGGCCCAAGGGCCACCAAGTGACCCCCCTACGCATTTGAATTCACCCACCAACAACAGTTAGAATATGCTAGCTCAAAAACCTCTGCAAAGTTCTCATTGATTTTGTTTTTTACTTTTGATGTAATTCACCTGAGTTACTTAGCTCCTTTTTATATGAATATCTATTGTAAATATAGGCAAGTATTACGTGACCCGCAGCCTAACATAGTATCAGAATTGTAGCTCATCTCCAAAATTGGTTGGGCATCCTTGACCTAAGATCTCTTGTTCTTCTTTTCTCTGTTTTTCCAGCAATTTTTTTTCAAAGGCTTCTGCCATGCTGGATTTTTTGTATCTATCTCTGTCTACTTTGGCATTTAATACCTTAATACCAATAATTATTGCCAAATCATCTCAGTGATGCCTTGTGTCTACTTTAAGTGAACATTAAATTTGAAAATATTCCTTTTTTTTCAGACTGGTTCATGCTTCTTTCTGTTTTCCTTTTACACCCACCAATTGTTTTTATGGTAACAGTTATGGATTTGTGATAGCTTATTCCTGCAGAAGGATGGCATGTTTGTTACTGTATGATTGAAAAAAAAAATCATTACTGTTCAGATACATTCATTTAGGAACCACCTGTTTGAAATGATAATTGGAATAATTGGATATCCAATGTCTCAAACTATTTCATCTCTACCATGCCAGTTAATATCATACAGGTATAATATTATTGCATAGTGAGTTATTGAACCTTGTTCAAGCTATTGCTTGATTATAAAGAAATGGTGGTTATTGTACAGAGGAATTGAAGAGATTTGAAACAAGGGAAAATGGATTTTATATGATAAGTGCTTGGGACTCATCAGAAGACCAAAGGTTAGAAAATGGTACATTGGGCATTTTTGGAACTTCTTGCTTAAAAAATCTGAGAACATGGACCTCCAAGACAACTACGGATTTAATGCGTGTATCATCCAGCAGAGACAAGACAGCCAAGTTGGTTGCTGACATCTGGAACGGATCAGGACCAGAAGAAAAAGGCAATTTTTGGAGATGAGGCCTAAGAGAAAGCTGGACAGAGACTTAAAAGTAGTATCTGAAGATAAAAGAAAACTATGGCCATAATTTAGCACCTGATTTAAGACATAAGGGAGTAGAGGAGTTTCTGACTAAGGAAGCTTGAGGCTGCAGTAAGTTATTGAGGGAGGGATATAAATAATTTACATTAAATGGTGAAGGAATTTAAAGTAAACTGTGCACACAACATAAGTAGAGGTGTACGGAAATCAACATAATGAACTTTATAGCAATGAAGTCTTCATGGGTGTACCACCAGATTGTGTTGTGAAAACATAATATTTACATGGCTAGCTCTGGCATCTTCCTGAATTGCAAACACAATCCATCAGTACACCAATGAATACTTCATTGCAATCACACCTGGGAAGACATCATTGCAATCATACAATAGAAAAGCCTCTTTTCTTACAGTTTCATAGTAGTTAGTAACAATAAATATTTGAACTATTACCTCTACTGAAAAAAGGCTTAAACCTGAAAATTCCTTCATTGTAATATCTTGTTTTTAATTTTTCTTTCTTTGGTATTTGCACTATTCTATAGTTGTCCCTGTTAAGGGGTGCTTGTCCTATTTATTTGATTTTTGGTACTTTTCCTCATCTCAAATCCAATTTATTCTATTATTCATTCTTTTTTTTGTTACAGCCTATGTATACTTCGGCAAAAGTGCTAAAAGTGATTTTCTTGGATATAGAAACCCAGACATTACTTTGGATGTACTGTTTTTATTAGTGGATGTTATAATTTACTTCTTTATCTTGCTATGCTTGGATTATGGCATGATGAAGAAGTTGTATGCAATGATTTTGCGACAGATATTTAAAGGAGACATCACTAGAGCTCCATTAGATAGTGATGTAGCTGATGAAGAAATAAGGATTCAGCAACAAATAAAAGGTATATTTTACAATTTTATTTTAATGGTAGACTTATGTTTTATTTAAAAGGAAGGTTTTTTAATTCTTGTGGGCAAACAAGAATGCATCCTTGTATAGCATTCTCCAGAATCCAATATCTTATTGGAAAACTTGCAGTTCTGTTTAGAACATTGTTTATTCTGTGCTTTGTAAGTTTGGTTCAGTGTTGGACATGTTTTCTTCAGCTCCACCAAATGTTCTCCCACATAATCAGTCAGTTAGTTAATAAGCCAAAGGCTTCAGTTTCTACTTATTATTGCAGGACACATGTGATATTTCCATGGCAGCAGGTGACTTATGACTTATTTACTTCAAATTGCAACCCATTTCACATTCATTGAGATCAAGTTACCACACATATTTGGTATAGACTTAGCACTATTGTTATGTTTAGATGGATCTTTTCATTTGTCAAAATTAATCAATTGCCTCTTGATTTTAACATGCTGTAAAACTGTAGATTGTGAGTTATGTATGTTTACGAATTCTAGGGTATTCATCTTGGCATCTTATTCTTCAAATATTCATTATATTTGATATTTTCTGTGGGATCATGTAGTACTTTAGTCTTGGCCTCCAAAACACAGAAGACATTTTGTAATAAGATCGTATTTTGTGACTGTCTCTATTGTTGGTAATTCACTGAGTCTGTTCCAACTCGTGCACATAGGAGAAAAGCTGTGATATTTATGTTAAGGCTATCAAGAACCATTTGTGGCTTTTTTCATGGTAGTGTAATGATTTTCATCCATCTAGTTGTGGCTCATAGAATTTCAACAGGATCCTCTTGAACTATGTATTTGTTGTATAATTGTCTTCCATCTAATTTAAAATGTTCACTTCCTATTTTTTGATGTGTCTCATTGGGTGAGGTTGCTTAGACACCTTGACATTGTCTAATACACGACACAGCATTATATCGTCCTGGTCCGTCTACTTTGGTAGAAAAGGTGAGGGGCACTGTTCCTGATCATTTGGTCCAAACCCTCTCTGCAGTGCATATGGAGCTGAACCATATGAATATTGAAAGATGAATATGCCACATCAAGTTTCTTCCTGTTACTTCTTTCATACCTCAACTCTAATATAAAAAACACACTACACTAAACACAAATACCATTCTCAAACTTCACATAGAAATTAGCATCCAAATGGACCTTTTTCTAAAAGAAAAAGCATGGAAAAAAGCAAGAATTTCAGCAGTTAATTTAATTCCGTTGCAATAGAACGCATGCTGTGGTAGAAATTTCCCAACACACCCATTTTCCCCCTGCCTACTTTTACCCGCTATATATTTCAGCTTTAAATTCTTCAAGAATTTTTGGCAACTTATTCATCAAATCTTTCGGTGATTTATTTGAATCCTTGCCACCCTTACCTACGATAGAAAATCTTTCCATATGCTTATGCTTTAAATTAAGTGCCTTCTAGTGATAATGGTCATCTTTTCCCTTCCGTAAACCTCTTCTAATTCTTCCACCTGTAGCTTTCCATGCCTCGTCGCCAATCACACACCTTGTACATGACTGGCTAAACCCTCCTCCTGTCTTTCAATTAATCCAATTCTAGCTGATTTATAATATTGGTTACTTATTGTGTTCTGCGATAATATCCAGAAACAAATCTAGCAGTCCTTCTTTGCACCCTCTCCAGCTCCTGTATTTGATACCCGAAATGTGGGTCCCATACTCCACCACAATATTCAAGCAATGGTCTGACCAAAGTTATGTAACCCAATTCCCTTACTCCTCTGGTACATCCCTGCATCACTCTCTCCAACAAGTGACGGATTTTAAAACATTTTCCTACAACCTGTCCAATGGATCCTGCCCAGTTGAGTTTATCAGATGTTATGCCCAGGTATTTGCATTTCAAGTCTTCAACAAGCAATTCTTTCCCCAGTCTATAATCATAATCAGCCTTTAGTTATTTATGTGTGGATCTAATAAGCTGTCTATTATTTGCATTTATCTTCATCCCATGTTGACCTATCCAGCTGAATATCATGTTCATCATACCATGCAGCTGTTCAGTCTTCTACCATTTTAAATAGCATTATGTTGTCTGCAAACAACCTAACTTCTAATAGTAAACCATCAACACAATCATTCATTTAACAGATAATAATGGTCCCAATACACTACACCGATGCTCTCCCATTTCCACTTCCACTTCTTTTGATACTGTATTTCCTATGCTAACTTTTTGCTTTCTGCCTTTTATGAATTCTTCTACCCAGTAGTTTTTACCTTATTTAGCACCATTTTATGGCTTTGAAAGATTTAGTGCTACACTATCAAGTTGGCCTCCCTTGTCAATTTCATCTGAAATATTTTACTTATAGCATACTAATAAATAACAAAGGATAGTGAAAATTACTCATCATTCACTAAAGTTGAAGGTTGCGATGTGTGATAAACATATGAGACAAACAAAAACATAAACTTCGCCATGTGCACGCCTCCCAAAACATAATACTCTGTCCCTAGCACATGAATAAGGTGTAAAATTGAAATATTATATATGTTTTTGTTTGTTTCACTCATTGCAGCCTTCAACTTTGATGAGTGATGAGATATTTTTCCTATCCTTTGCTATTTATATTGCTTAAATCCGTTTCCTTCTTCCTTATTACCATTACTTCTTCTTTTAAATAAGACTTTTCCCCTATAATTATTTGTGGTTCATCTATCTCTATTAAGTTTGCAAATTCTATTACTTTGTACATTAGCAGGACAGGAAATAAATATGTGTATAACAAATAAACAGAATTCTGGATAAAATTACTAGATATGAAGTTTTATTGCTGTAATGGCAGAAACTAAGAACAAAAGGAAACATGCAGTAGAATGGTTTATAGTACCACAAGATCGGTTCATTGGGAATAGCTGTAACGTTTATGGAACTGTGGAAATTTTTAAATTAATTCTTATTAGTGGATTAATGACTACATGGTGGTGATCTTCAGAATTAAGACAGGGGATGATTGATGTTATTTTGGTTACATAGCCCAGAAGGACAATTGTAAGGATTTCTATGTTAAACTGCAAGAATCCTTGCCACCTACAGAAATGAATATATTGTTATTGCAGGAGATTTAAATATTTGCAGAGTATATTGGAATCACACAGATAACAAGTATTAAATTCTAAGGGAAAATCACTGATTATTATTCTCAAGTTATTAATGCTTGAAAAATCACTTTTTTTTTAGGCATAAATGTAAGAAATAAGTTCATATATTGCTGAGGTATGAGATCAATAATTGATTACACTTTAATCAATGGGAAGACAGCAACACTTGTACGTATGAGAAGGCAAGGATATCCACAGAGATCACTTTTTACATGTCACAAAATTGCCAGTGCCTATAGATTGGTAGAAAATAAATTCAACTACAAAACCTCTGAAAGAGACGTTTAAATTACATTTTCTTGAGGAAATAAGTATACATGTTCTCTATCAACAGAGAGTTGATAGTATTCCAGGAAGTGTTCCCGTACAAAATAATACTAATCAAGAATGGGAAATAATTAAAAGCAGCATTACAATTGCATGTTAACTTTAAGAAGCCATAGGAAGACATATTAAATGAGGATTAAAATGTTGTATGATATTATAAAGATTATTAAACAATTAGTAAACCCAACAACAGAAAATGTAAGTGATTACAAAATAGTAGCTATAGTTAGGAGAGCAGAAATTATGTTAATAATGACAACAGAAATGCTGTTGGGCAATGAAAATAAGGAAGGATCAGGAAAATAAACCCTTCACCTCCACAGAAAAGATGGGAGGGCTGTGATGAACATACTTGACAATATTTGACAATATGTGATGAACATACTTGACAATATTTGATTCATGTTTAGAAGTGAGACAGATGAGGGGATGAGATATGTAAACAACGAATCTTGTGGTGTGTTGTAGTGTTTATACCAAGTTATTGTAAAGTTCCTTTATGTGTGGTCATTGATGTATTTACTTTCTATATCTTTCATTAGGAGAGAAGGAAAAAAGGCAAAGAGAGAATTCTGGGAGAATTACTAAAATGGTGTAGAACATGATCTTCAAGGTAGGCAGGAAAGAGCTTGCAGAGGGCTGAGAGATTTGAATAAGGCAGAAAAAGATACCTAAAACGGATTGTTTCATGGATCTCTGGATGGATCGAAACAGTCCAAAAGGAATAGAATTCAGGTAGATAAGACTGGCATTCCAAGAGCCGAGATGCAGGTTTAATAACACCAACAACGAGCCACCAGATCATCTAGCCTTCTTGCCGTACTCTGGTGCTACAATGTCGAGGTCAGGATGGGTTCTACCAAAAAGTGGAATCAAGACTGTTTTCCTACCGCCACCAAAAGCGAAGAACATTTTGCACTCCCCCAAGGAGGACCTTGCTCTGCAGACGCCTGGGGTATATTGCATTCCTTGTAAATATGGAAAGAGGTACATCAGCCAGACGATACGTTGTATTAACCAGCAATTTCTGGAACATGCTTGACACGTTCATCTGAGGCAGACAGAGAAGTCTGCAATAGCGGAATGCAGCATCTAACAGGGCCACAGCTTAGATTTAAAAAAAATCAGAGTAGTGGTGCATACTAGAAGCTTTTGGGACAGCATTCTCACTGAAGTGGCTGAAATTTGTCTCGTGTCAAACCTCGTCAACCAGAACTGCGGGAACCAACTGAGTGAAGCTTGGACACCAGTCATAGATGCTATGTTGTCGACAGCACTAACAAGATACGCACGACATGGTGCGTCCAGATCAGTTGAGCGCTCGGTAGGCCACTCCTGGCGCCACCCCTACCCCGGTGCCCAGGCAGTGCCTTCATCAGCCAATCACGAACATCCTCATTAACATCACATGCACTCGACCACCAAGCAGGCCATAAAGACTTCAGACTTTCTGCCACGTCCGGCACTTCAGCAGAAGGCAACATTGAATGTGATCACCAAAATATCGTGTGATGGCACTTCCTTAATTTGGCTAGTTACCCCAAGAGCATGTCATAAATTCTCAACACCGAGAGAATTTTTTGTTCTTATGTGTAATTAGAATAGTCCCAGAAAAGGGACAAAATCATCATATCATTTTTGAGGGCTTAGGTGTAACATTGGTACATTAAGTTGAGTGTATGTACAAATTGTATACCTTTTTAAAAGGTTTTTATTATCTCGCTTTGGACTTTGTCTGTCGGGGTGGAATTTTGTAAATGAGCTATAAACTTGAAATTTTGGCCATAACTCAAAAGTGGAGACAATACTTGAAAAATTGCAAAAGTTGTCTGGAAAATTCGAGAGAAACAATTTTTTCTATGGATCGATTTGGCTAACTTTTTTATAAATGTTTGTAATAGTCCAAATAAGGTTTTCAGGGGGGGGGGGGGGGGAGGAATTGGAAAAGTAGCTCAGAAAATTGGAAAATTATGGAAAAGTGTTTTTTTTTTTTTTTTTTTTTTTTTTTTTTTTTTTTATGAACAACTCTATTTTCTTTAAATGGTTGTGGTAGAGCAAATAAGGTTTTTAGAGAAAAATTTGCAATGTGCCTGGAAATTTCTTGAAAAATGGAAAGTGCTTTTTTCTATGTACCAGTTTGACAAATTTTTTAAATGGTTGTAATAGTGCGAATAAGATTTTTAGAAAAAGATAAATCGTAAATGTTGCCAGAAAAATTGAAAAATTCTGGAAGCTTTTTTTATTGCATTTTTGTTCAAATTCAAGACCATAACTTATGATTCAAATGATTGATATGCATAATTATTTTTTTGTTTTGTTCCTTATTTCTCTGGGATGAAAATCACTCAATTAAATGTTTCTATTTTTTAAAAAATATGGAATTTATTCCATGTCTCTTTGAGTGTCATCAAAGTATTTAAAATCAGTTCCAAATTTTCACTTACACAACCCTAAAAAAAACCAGAAAATAATAATAATAATAATAAACTTTTTAGTGAACTATGTTTTTATAATGGAATAAAAAGTATAAAATAATTTATCTAATCCTTTTGAAGGATTAAATCACATACAGGTTTCTAACTTCTTCTAAATTGTTCTGAATATTTATACTTGGAAATTTTTGATAGCTGATTGGTGACGAAAGACTTGGGGCACATGCAGTAGTAGCTATCAATGAAAGAACTTACTTATCAATTCACATTATTTGCAGTTGAGCTATTAATGCATCTATTATCTGTTGCTTGCACCCCATGTATTTTGTCACCAATCTTACAAGTATTTTAATAGCTATCAAAAATTTCCAAATATACATTTTCAGTACAATTTAGAAGAAGTGGTTTTATCCTTCATAAGAATTAGAGAAATTATTTTATTCTTTTTAGCCCAATATAAAAACATTGTACATTAAAAAGTATTTATTTTATTTTATTATTATCAAACTCTGGTGGTTTTAGATTATAAATTCAATATAGAGAAAATTATAAATTCAATATATAGGAAATTATTAATTTCATCCATTGTTCTCTCTCAGGTCTTTCTCAACAGGATCAAGGTAATCTATTTACAATTTTCTGAAAATAGTTTGTTAATTTGCCTAACATGCTAATAAGCTATGTTTTTTGAGATATTAAAGTTAATATTTAATTTTCTGTTTAATACTGGCTTGAAAATCATTTCCAGGTATCGATGTGAGAGATACTTTACTTGTTGACAGTTTAGTAAAAAAGTTTGGCCGTTTCCCAGCTGTGAAGGGAATTAGTTTTGGAGTCAGAGCTGGAGAATGCTTTGGATTGCTTGGAGTAAATGGAGCCGGCAAAACGACATCATTTGGAATGCTAACTGGGGACCTAATACCCACCTCAGGAGATGCATCAATATCTAATAATAAATTGAGTAAAGACACTATTAAGGTAATTTTACTACTGTCAAATGGTGAATTTGTTTAAGATATAAGCAGATATTAGTTTGCCAAAAAAAAAAAAATCTTCCTGCCAACCAGAGTGATTTTGTAACTCTCTTGATAAATCTTAAGTCTTATGGGAATGGTGAATTTGATTGATCTTTATTGAATCAGTGGAGTTCTTCTAAAGATGTTTCGGGATGAAAATATAAAGTAATCCCAGTGGCTCAAGAACAGTAAATTTGGTTCGAATAAAGTATACTCTTAGCAAGCTTTTAAACAAAAACAATACCAGCGAGTATGTAGTGACTTCAGTCATACAGCCACCACTGATCCTCAGGGCATAATAACTGGCAAGAGTCAGATGCCTGTTGTTGCATGGCAATACCATGAAATAATTGTCGATAAAAGTGTTAAATAGTATTCAAACTTCCATCTGGGGACGTTCAGAATTTGGTTAAGTAATAACTGCCCATCTTTAAAGTTACCAATAAGATTAATGGTTTGCATATTTTTACAGTATTGTTCAAATATTGGCTACTGTCCACAATTTGATGCATTAAGTGACCACTTGACGGGCCAGGAATTAATCAAGATGTACGCTCAGCTGCGAGGTGTTCCTCAGACAGTGCTGACGAATGAAGTTAACAGATGGCTGCATCTGCTTGGTAAGAATTATACTTTTTAAGCAGTATTGTATACATAAATATTGGTGAAATTTCTAAATGTCTTATTGTGAACTTGACAAAAAAGTGTTATTGATCTCACAATGGTTATTTCTTTTTGTATTCAAATAAATATATAAAAATATTCTCTCATTCCTCTTCTGAAGTACAAAAGCTCTGCTCACATCATTGTTTGATATCATCATTAGCATTGTCCAGCTACTGGTTTAATCTGATTTTTTCACAAGCTTCTCCAGACAAATTTAAATTACAGATTCTTCTACAAAATTGCAAGTTTGGTAAGATAAGTGGTTAAAGTGTGTCACAACTACAATACAAATGCACATGAAAAGTCATTTAAGTACAGTTTTCTTACACACTCTTGCTGATCTAATAGTGCTACCATTTGAAAGTTATTTCCACTCACATGGCTCTGACCACTATCGCGCAATATTTATCTTCTTCCTCAACACGGTTTCAATTAGAATGTCTTGTTAATTACAATACGGCAATATTGGATTACAGTACAAATTAAAACTTGTTCACTGTCGGTGCCTTTTTGACACATCCGACACATACCTATTCTCACGCCCATCTCCCGCGATCCAACACTGTGTATTTTCTCTCCACACTACTGCTGTTCATACTAAACTTATTCACTACCTGTGCCTTGCAGGCACACCCAACACATACATATTTTCGAGCCTGACTCCTGATCCAACATTACTCCACTCACACCAATATGCAACTGAAACTCTTGCGATATTGTTTATTGCACCTGTGATATTGCACATTTGAAAACTTACAGATATCTATATAATTATTTATGTAATTCCCACTGTGATGTTCACACACAATCACAATCCCCCTGTTTATTTTCTGTTCTTCTTTTTGGTTGTTACCATGTACTCACTTGTCTTCACATTAAATTTCATACAATATTGCCTTACACCATTTGCCCGAATATCCAAATGCCACTGAACTTCTTCAGCACTTCCCCAGATCACAAGGTCGTCTGCAAAAGCTCACCTTCATGTTTTCCTCTTCCATCCTTACTTCCATCTTCTCAATTATATCATTCATGATTACGATGAAAAGTAGTGATAAGAAGGACTTATTTTAGCTCATTTCTTTGTTTCAGCCGATCTGTTCTTTCTCTCCATTTTTCACATATCTCACATATCACTGGTATAATTCTGTCACTCTACTGATGGTTTGTATAGGGACTCCTCTGTTCTCGCTGACCTTCCATTCGTTACTTGTCTGTACATAATCATAAGCTTTCTCAATATCTAGGAATACTAACGGTAGGTCCTTTCCATATTCAGTGTTTTTTCCTGCAGTTGTCTCATTGCAGATATTAAACATAACATTGATCTCAGTGATCTGAAGCCATATTGCTCTTTCTCCACAACATCACATATTTTTTTCTTAAGAATCCTCTCATACACTTTGGCACATCAGTGTGATTCTTTTATAGTTTTTAAACTCCTTCCTGCTTCCTTTTGTGAAGATAGGTGCAATTATTACATCCTTCCAGTCTTCCAGAATTGTTCCCTCCTTCCATATCTTTCTCATCACACAATATAGCCACTGCTTTCATACTACTCCTGCTGCCTTTACCATTTCCACGATCACTCCATCAATGCCTGTCACTTTCTATCCTTCTCTTACTCAGAGCTGCTTCCACCTCTTCCCAAGTTAGATTCTTTTCTTTCTCTTCTATATGGTTGTTGCCGTCCTGCTTCTGCTACAGGACAGTGTACAATCTGGCTTCAGAAAACCTTCAAAATGCTCCCGTTGCATTCTTTTTAGTTTTCCTGGACAGTTTATTTCGTTTCCATTCACATCTAGAATATTGAGGTTATTACTCTGATCCTTCCTCTTTCTTTTTACCATTCTGTACAGCCCTTTCTTATTATATTTACTATTTTCTTCCATTTCTCCAGCCAGTTACTCTTTTCCTCTGCTACTATTATTTTAGACTTTCTTTTCTTTATATATTCATCTCTTGTCTTCAGTGTCCTCTGTTTGAACCATTATCTAAAGACCCTGTTTTTCAATTCCACTGCTAAATGCTCAATCATTCCGTCATGAAATCTCTTCTGCTAGTCCTTCCACACCCTGTTTCTGCCACTAGAATCAACATCCTTTTTAATTCTACCCATTCCTCTTCCACTGTCCCTGTTTCTGCTGTGAATATCTTTCTTCCTACGGTTCTGTGGTATTCATCTTCATTATTTCTCTTTTTTAATTCCCATACCTTTATTTTCATGTCCTGTCTTTCAGATTTTCTCCTGTCTGCTACAGTCCTTTCCCAATATCCTGTGATCACTATCTAATGCCTCTGATGGTATCAATTAATTACATCTTCCATACTCCTCTTCAATTCTCCATTAAATATCATGTAATCCACAACAGACTTCCTTTGCCAATAATGATTTTACCAGGTTACCTTATGGCTATCTCACTTTTCATACCGTGACCATTCTATTCTTAGCCCATTTTGCTTCCAGAATTCCAGTAGCCTTTCCCCCCCCTTCGTCATTCCTGTTACCCCATCCTTCTGCCTCAAATACTTCCTCATACCCCTGCCTTTCTTTGGCCTTGTGGACATTCAGGTGACCCATATTTATAATGTTTTGACAATTCAATTGTCTTTGCAGTTCTTGTTCAAACTCCTCTATACTGAGTTGAACACCATTCTTGTGGGGAACATACTTCCAATGTCTCCATGCTTTTTCATAATCCTGTCACTTATCTCTTATACTTACTCCTTTGATCCTTCTCTAGCAACTACCCATACTCCATTTCTCCTCCCTTCCTCATTTCCAGTCCAGAACAATCTAAAACCTGTCCTCTTTTCACTTAGTGTCTCCCAATTCCAAGATATCCAACCTTCATCTTTACATCATATCCACAATTTCCTCCACTTTCCCAGTCAGTGTTCGTATATTTAGAGTTCCAATTCTTCAATCATTTCTAGATCCGCTTCTTTTATCCTTAGACCTGTCCTCTCTTATGCTTGCTTGTGCTTTGAAAGCAAGCTCAATCCACTACTGGCTTGCTAAGCCTTTTGTAACTTTATCATTGTCCTGTTAGCCACTATATCTCAAGTTCCTGCAGGGCTTTCACAATTACTGTAGTGGTCCCATGGCATTTGTAGTCTCCACAGTACATTACCCCCCCCCCCCTCCTGGCAAACTCCTATTTCACACCATTCCATGGTACATGTTCTCATCACATTCTCAAATAAATACAGAATTTTGAAGCCTCTTCCTACTGGCTGCCCAGTGTGGCCTTCCCAGTTGAGTTTATCATCAAATTTTATGTCAAGATATTTCAGATGGAATGGATAAGGGAGGCTAAGCTGATAGTCTAGCTCTGGATGTCTCCAAGGCATTTGGCAGAGTGGGATATAATGTTGCTGTAAATAGGATAAAAACCATTAATAATAATCTGAAACACTGAAGTATTTAAAAATGCCACGAGGTGATACAAACGTGGAAAGGAAAGATAAAGTAGACCAATATGTTGCCAAAGTTGAAGGAAGGATCATGGTAAATGATTCTTAAGACTTCCGCGGCTGTCTTTGTACATACTTTATTGCTTTACGGGCTACGCCGCGTCGTTTATTTGATTACCTTAGATTTTGGCTGCTATACTACAGCAGCCGAAAGCTAAGGTAATCAAATAAACGACACGGCATAGCCCGTAAAGCAATAAAGTATGAAGGATAATGGTGACCAAAAAAATTAAACACAACACAACAAAACAATACAGACACAGAAAAACAGTACACACACAGAAAAAACAATATTTTGGGTACAGACCCTTGTGGTTGTAGAAGATGAAGCATGTGGCTACATTTGCACGAGTGTCCATGGTCAACTCCCCCAAATGTGGTTATTTATGACCATTAGTTTTGAATGGAGCTGGTATGGGTGATGAAAACAATGTCATTGGTGATGTTAAGCATGGAAATAAAATTAACTGTGTGTTAAAAATAAAAATATTTTCTTAATTTTATTGGTAACAATGAAAGGAAAGAAATGCCGCGAGGCAATATTTACATGGAAAAGAAAGGGAAAATACACCCAACACTCACCAAAGTTGAAGGGAGGAGGGCAGCAGCAACACAGCACAACACACAAACAAAGAAAAAACAATATTTCAGGTGAAAATCCCCTTTTTTAAGTTAACAGAGAGGTGGCTGGTCTTGCGCAAGACTTGCGTAGGATGCAGCCAGGCTGGTCTTGCGCAAGACCAGCCACCTCTCTGTTAACTTAAAAAAGGGGATTTTCACCCGAAATATTGTTTTTCTTTGTTTGTGTGTTGTGCTGTGTTGCTGCTGCCCTCCTCCCTTCAACTTTGGTGAGTGTTGGGTGTATTTTCCCTTTCTTTTGTTAATTTTATTATTATTTATGATTAATTTTCTTTCTGCTCATCACATTACCAATGATGTTGTTTTTGTTTAAAATTTTATCAGGCCTCCCTCTGGGGGAATGCTTCAATTTATTGCTTTTTTCACTACTTTAGCACTAATGGTCATTGACAACCATTCATTTGGTAGGGTTTGAATGCCAGTACCCATGTGAATCTAGTCATTGTTTCATATTTTATAATAGTTAGTAAGCGCTATAACCAAAATATTAATTTTTGTGTTTGTAGTGTTATTTCACTGCAGCCCTCATTTCTTTAACTTTGATAAGTTATGGGTCTTTTTCTTTCTTTTTTGTAGTAAAAACTCTTTAGATTGGTGAAAAAAGTGACGTGCTGGGTCGAGGAATTAATAAAAGGTAGGAAGCAAAGGATAGGAAATGCAGTATCAAAATAGGTGGAATGAAAACAGGAGTGCCACCATTACATTAACTATTCTAGTGAATTATAGTGTTGACAGTTTACAGTGAGAATTTAGGTTGTTTACAGATGACACAATAAAATGACAGAGATACATAAATGTTTTGTATTATGCAGATGTTTAATATAGTAACCACCAATTTGGCTACAAATTAAAAACGTGGCATAGAATCATTTTTGTAAATACCTCTTAAAACTAAAGCATTTCAGTATTTTCAAACATAGTCACCAGTTACATTCAAACATTTGTCATAGCGTTTCACAAATTTAGAAATTCCTTCATAAAATTCGGCCACCTGGATACCTAGCTAACCTTTCATTGTGTTTTGAATTTTGCTATAGCCATCAAAGTGCTGAAATGTATGCCTCTTTTTCATGTGAGTGAGTAGATGATAATCACTTGGCAGATAGCCTGGGATGTAAGCAGATAATGATAAAAAAAAAAAAATTGTGATTCAAAAGTTTGAGTTTTTTGAGTAATGTGAGAAAGAGTGAGTGCTGTGAATCTCTACAAGTATTTTCAGTATCTATTGAGCATAGAACCTCCAATAGCCTAATTTATTAGTGACAATGTTGTACAAAACCATTCGAGAAATTTGTGGGAATTGTTCAGTAATTCCAGAAATGGTGAGTCTTTGTTAGATATCCTTTAGTTCACCAAAAGCACTCCCACTAGCTACCCACTACAGGAAAATATTCTATAGATCAATTGTAAAGTTGCCGATGTTGGACTTAGAAATTTCGAGAAGGGTAGTTGTCAACTTTAAGGAATTTTCCTGTAATCTTTCCCACAATGAGGATTCACCATAAAAATCATTTTAAAGTATATTTATCATAACATGAAACATTTATTTTGGTTTGTTCACGTTTTGAAACGCGCGATCAGAAAAGTAAAAATCTAAGATTTGAAATATCTTCAAATTGAGTAAAGCTACAGCTGATCTTTTATCACCAGCTATAGTCAGCACTGTTCCGGATATTTTGGTAGTAAAATTAAGTAATTCGGCAAAGTTTAATTAGCAATTTTAATTCAGAGAAAAAATGAACTTTTTAACTAAAAGGAATACAAATTTGAAATTTATATCAGTAGATAGCCCAAATTAAGACGATTATGAATATATAACAGTTTCATTAAAAAGTTTAAGCATTTGTCTGGTAATTAAGTTTTTGAAAAATAGATTGTCGAGGATTGTGGTTGAAGCGCGTAAAAGTTCCGCCAAGTTGGTCATGTGATTACTTTAATTTTAAGACTATAGAAACCCTTTGGAATGTTAAATTAAATTAAAACAGATAGAACACGACAATAGAAAGTCCCTGTAAAAATTTCAAGTTAAACTATTATCTACTTTTGGAGATATTAATTAAAGAAAGATTCGACAAGGTCACAGGCTCGGAGAAGTCTATAAAAGACCTTGCAGTAAGCTCACGTGGCCTCATTCTAGTCTCATCCTACGCCGGAAAGTGATTGCGCAACTCCGCGCTAGTTAGTGGCACAAATTAGGTTAGCGGTTTAGGCAAGTTCTAACATGCCGTAATACTCACTAATGTTAGGGGGACTTTGTGAGTTTGTGTCTTCTCGTAGAATTGTCAAAGAAACTGTGGTTCGATGCTTTATTCACGATTCTGGTACTGACAATGTACGAGTGAACATTATCAAGAATATAAGTACTGTGTTATTCTCAAACTGTGTTAAATGACTTTATCTTGTTTACCCTTCGCATTTTGGGTTTAGTAATATGAATGCGTGGTGGCCGATCTATTTAAAATTAAAGGTACCAGAGGGCTATACATGGTCACTTAATTGTTCATAGTTCAGGTGAAGGTGTTGCATAACCCACGTGCAGCCTTTCCGCCTGACATCTTCCATTGATGATGAATAGCTGCTGCTGAAATGTTTTGTGCCCAAAGAAATTTTATTACAAAAATTTTTCCTTTGAAGTGCTTATGTCTACAGATTATAACAAAGGCTCACACTGTCACAGTGGGATGATTACTAAGTGAGAGAGCCCCTCCCCCCCCCCCAACTCCTAACTGCGCTTCACAACAACATTGGTTCCTTCCTGAACCACACTCATATTATAACTTGGAGGAGGAATTGCTTGTTGAAAACATAAGGTGTAAATATCTTGCTATAACAACTGAAAGTAAGTTTGTCCGGGAAGGATACATTGGGAAACTAATGGGTACCAGTTTCAAAGTCCTGCATGTACCAGAAATAGTTATGAGAAGATGTAATAAAGAAATGAGGGAATTGGGATAGAAATGATATCATTGTTCGAGTATATTGTTGAAACAAGAGACAAAAACTATGGACGACAAAAACAAGAGTTGAAAGGGACGCAAGGGAGAGCATCCAGATTTGTTTGTAGAAATTACTGCATATATGACAATTATGATAAAAGAGCAGGATTTAGATTCATGTAACACAGGAAAAGGTGAAGAGATTGCTGGGAGTGTACAAGGTGTATATTGGTGATGATTCTTGTATGGATACTGACAGAAAAATTAGGTTTGGGAAGGAAGGAGATGTCCATGACCAATTAGCACTTTCTTGGGCACAAAGGAGTGGGAAAATTTTCTTTTGTTAGTAGAGCCAGTTAGAGGAATAAAATACTGAAGAAAATTCTGAACAATTTGCTTGAAGCAGTGAAAGAATTTTAAGGAAAAAATTCATGTAATACTTAAGTGGATGAGTTGGGAAATTGCCTCAGAGCATGTAGCTCCATCATAATTAAATTTTTTTGCTACCCATTTGATCATGTTACCATCAACAGAAATTTTTATTGACATAATTCTTGCTTTGATATCAGTCACAATTTACTGTCAGTTAAATTCACAGTTGCTTTTTTATTGGCTAAAATGAGTTTTGTTTGAAATCAGTCATTAAGTGATAAAGTGAAACTACACTTAGTTGCATCAGCTGTATTTTAACTAAAAATACCCTCATTATTGAAGGATTGTAAAATAATAATAAAAAAATTGCTAGCGAATGGAGTCTCACATTAAAAAAAAAAAGAAACATTAAAATTGTCATTGGCATGGTCATGTTGCTTAATGCATTCACTTGTTGTTTTTTTTAGGACTGAAGGAATATAGAAATAAGTGCTGTGGAACCTACAGTGGAGGCAATAAACGTAAATTGAGCACAGCAATTGCTTTAGTTGGTGATCCAGCAGTAGTGTTCCTTGATGAACCAACAAGTGGTGTAGATCCTGTCTCCAGGAGAAATCTTTGGGATGTACTTGGTAAAATTCGAAAAACAGGCCAAGCAGTTGTGTTAACATCACACAGGTACGTAAGAAACTCATCCAATTTCTTTGTACAGCTATATTCATAAATAAGGAACTGTTCGTGAACTTGTATTTCGATTTTAATCTTACAAAGAGCCTATTCTAATTCCGTTAAGTTTCAAGAGTAGATCATTAACAGCATGCTTGATATAATTGTTTATAGATTTAATTCTTAACAATGGCTAGTCACGGATTGAGCATTTTATGAAGAGAAATCTGAAAACTATTTGTATGTTAATTTTTTGTTACAAGAAATTAGAACAATAATATAAATAGCAATAGTGTTAACATAGTGAATATGCTGCTGTGGGGCTGATTAATGAAAAAGGGGGGGGGGGGTTGAGGAAGTGCAGTAGATACAGAGAAGTTTCATAAAGTTCATGACTGACAAGTTAGATGTCACTAACTA
This sequence comes from Vandiemenella viatica, assembly GCA_031002005.1. NCBI lineage: Eukaryota > Metazoa > Arthropoda > Insecta > Orthoptera > Morabidae > Vandiemenella > Vandiemenella viatica. The sequence goes on along the minus strand of CM061920.1, from coordinate 386,574,415 downwards.
AACACAAAATCTAACACACATACAAGGAAAATTGTGCTGAAAGTGATCAAAATGGCTTGAATGGGGCTTATAGTTTAAACACGCTTATGTAGTACAAATATTATATCTAAATTTATAATATTCTGCCTGTGGACCATTTGAACCATCTTCACAGACCATTAGTGATCCTCCGATCACAGGTTGAAAAACACTGCTTTTTACTATTGTGATGGTTCCTTGAATATTCTTCAAACATTCAGTTTGATTTGTTGCACATATTGTTACCTACCTTAATTCTAATGCACTTTGACCTAACAAAACAAGGGATATTAAATACCTATATATAATGAAATATGTCCTGTAAACTTTGTGTGTCCATGAAATATACCTATGGTAAATTTTTCATGATTTGATTTGTGATGTATGTATACTGTAGTAAATTAAACAAAATTTATATTTGTTTACTTCCAGCATGGAGGAATGTGATGTATTATGTGCTTGGGCAACAGCCAGTATTTGAAACAAAAGTTTGGTCAAGGATTCACTATTATGATAAAACTCAGGGTTACAAACCTTGAACAGGATGACATGAATCTCTTAAAAACAGTTGTTCAAGAGAAATTTGAAAACTGTTGTACCTTGAAAGATGAACATTTGGTGAGTAGCTTTGACATCCACCAAAAGGATGTTTTCTGCTTTAGGACTTTATAAATGAATAAAATAAGGTAGGATACGGAAAATATATCTATCATTCATGACAGTTGAAGGCAGAAAGGCTGTGACAAACACAATTTACAATTTTTTTGTGTAAATCTTATTCGTATTTAGAGTTGACATGGCATGGCATGTTTACACACAGGGTATTGCAACATGACAGGAGTTACAGATGAACAAGGTGGGAAGTGTAGGGATGATTTTGGTAGAGACAGAAATAAACAATTGATAGTTATGGGAAAGTATAATCTCTAGAGAAGTCGTAAAAAGTAAATATACTTAAAATAAAAATTTAGGTCAGAATAAGTTGAAGACTGCTGCAGCATCACATGTACACAGTTAGACTTACATAAATCATTGAAATTTTTGGGCTTATATCTTTTCTTCAACAATTGAGGTAGCTAGCTACCTGATTGAGGCTGGCAGCTAAATCCAGCTAACTTTCTTGTTGAAAAGTGATATGAGTCTGAAAATTTTAATGCCCTGTGCGTGCACTGCAGTAATCTTCAATTTTGATAAGCGGTAGTGATTCTCCTATCCAAATGTTTCATATAAAAATGAGCAGAAAAATGCTTTAAGGCAATGAAACTAAAGAAGCTTATGGAAATAAGACCCAACACTAGCCACAGATGATAGTGGCAGAGAATGAAGAAATAATGCAATATTTCAATGGTTAACCTTATTCTTGAAAGTAGACTAGAAACTTGGAGTCAGCTGAGCACACATCAGTGTCCGCTTGGTGAATGGATGGGGCATATCATGGCTGGCTTAGTTAGTGGTGGATGGAGGGAAAGGCAGGAAAGTACTAAATCAAAAATTGATAATGCTAGAGGTATTTTATCTTTGGATGTGGGGGAATATCGCCAATATAATTAATGTATGAGTAGGGCTCCAAATAAAAGTCTTGACCCCCACTGACAAAATTTTTTACTTTAAACGGTTTTTTTTTTACCTTCAGAGGTCCAGGCCCAGGGTACATGTGCCTTGCTTACTCCTCTGTAACACTGGCCCTGTGTGTGAGGATATAAAATTTTAAAAACTTTTAGTAGGAATACAAGAGTTATAAAATATAATCAGTTGTAACTTACTGTAAGCACTGGATTTGCTGGGAGGTATTTATTGGAGATTGAAGTGTGGAGGATGTCTGGTATCAAGGATATTCTGTTAGGCTAGTTCTCATCTGCTAAGTTCAGTGGAGGTTGTGGTGTCAGGAAAAACACTGTGTACCCTAACTGTAAAACAGTTGTTGAAATCGTTCAACTGGCACGTTTTTCTACCAGATGGGATACATTGCTGGTATACATTGTTTGCCTGGGGCCACTCATTTTGATGGCAAGTGGGTTAGTGGTGAGACCTGTATATGAGTATCATGTTGATATATAAGGTCTGCTGTGGTGCAAGAAGCATGTCCAATGATGGGCAAGGTTTCCCTTATGCTCAGATTGGAGTAGGTAATGGTCACCAGGTGCATGCTGAATGTTTATCAGGGGGGTCTGTTACATTAGAATGATCCATATTTGGGTTTGGAGGAATTACAGGATATGTATTTATGAACCGAGATATTCTTTATGTATAGAGCAGTGTTTCCCAACCTTTTATGGGTCATGTCCCACTTTTAACAATTTTGGATGATTTTTGAAAGAAAACACATTAATATTGTCATAAAACACAGTAAATAAAATTAAAAAACATATAATGAAATACTAAAATTCTAATTCAAAATATTTTTAATAAAGATTTATTATGGCAATTTAGTGTGATCCTTGCGCTTGATGCTTGACATAGAGATTTTATATTAGGCTCCAATTTAGTAAGCTTTAATCTCAAGTCTCCACGTTGAGATATATCCAGTCGATTTACTGATAACAGGCCGAGACAGGCGGCACATTACGCGGTGAATCCCAAAAAGGTCAAGTTGACAACTCAAATCATCCAGATGATATATTTTGCTAACATCAAACGAAACTATACCTAATAATTATTTACAGCACTGTTTTAAGAATTTGCTTTTTTGCTATATTTTGTACCTATACCTAGCATTGCACTTAACCCTTTCGCGTTGGCTGCTCCTGGCTGCGAGGTAGCCGCGTCCCGCCGGCCCCTCCCCACAGCCGGCACTCCTCGCCCGCGAGCGCCCGGCATTTACGGCTCACCCCTCCCCGGTTTCGCGTCAATTTTACGCTCATTTTCAGAGGCTTAATTTGTTTAAATTGACTCGCTTTATTTAATTATATATCAAACTATAATGAAACTCACTTATTGTTATTTTTTTTTATGAAAAGTGCTTGAAATTGTAGAAGAAACTTTTTTTCTTATAACGATACTAAAATAACATTAAATTTTTAATTTTTTATACTCGTGTTGTACTAGAATATTATAATTCAATAGAAGAAATGTTTCTGGAAATATTACAAATAATTCGATTAGTTGCCAAATTTTTTTCCAACGAAAGTTTTCCATCGCTTTTTTGTGATCGAGGTGATCGAACTTGATACTGGGAAGGGTTTTTATTTTATTTATTTCTTTATTTTTTTTAAAGTGTCCCGTCACCATTTTTTGATCCAGGGCTTCGGACCTGGCACTGGCAGGAGTAGAAACTTTTTTTAATTTTTTTTATTTTTTTATTTTTGGTTTTTTATTTTTTAAAATTTTTTTTATTTATTTACAACTCAAAATGAAAAAGTTTTTCCTCGTTTTTTTCACAAAAATAATAAAAAGATATTTCTTCTTGCTAGAGGTTCTCCTAATTCCCGCTAGGATGAGGTACGGGCGCTGACAATAAACTGGCTTCCAATCCTGTGGGGCAGAGAGGCGCTGGCAATATAGTGGCGTCCAGGCCGCTAGGCCCGCCCGCGCCTCTGGCAGTAAAGTGGCGTCCAGTCTTGGGAGCCCACCCCACCATTTTTCAATATAGTGGTGTCCAGACTTGAAAGGGTTAAATAACCCGAAGAGAAAGTGGTAAAGTCATATCAAGTCAATTTCTAAATTGCCCCCCTAAAAAAAACAAATTGCCCCCCTGTGGGGCGTGGGCCCCACGTTGGGAAACACTGATATAGAGGAAATGGAAATTAGGTTGGGGAAATATACTGCCATAGCTGTGCTGTGCTGTGTGAACACATTTAATGAACACACACACAATTAATTTTCAGTTCTTTGCCCTTTGTTGACAAGGAACATTGAAGAGGGTGGGTTCTGTAGAAGACTGTGCCACAAAGTGACTATTCAGCAAGGTAAATGGTGGAAGTAAATTCATGCAAGGGACAGGGCAAAAGATAGTATTACCCAAGCAGTGAAAAATATCAAAACTAATCATTAGCATGCAAAAAGAGCAGATAACTGACATAAATGAAACAGACCATTAAATAAAAAAATATGAAGGTAAACACACCTCAGGATAGCAGTGATTCAAGTTAGGTAGTTGTAAGGAACCAGGCCGATACCGGGGTTGAGTATCGCCTAAGTGCCTTAACTTAAACTCTTGATAGCACCTCACTGTTCGATGAAAACTTACTGAATCTGTTAATTTGCTTTGACCATGTTGCCAGGATATTCAACTAGAACGCTACAGGTCGCCACAATATTTGATGACCCCAAATATTGAAAAGGTATTACAACAGCTACAGAAATAAAACAGTTCACTTTCCCCAAAAAATTTTCAAGTTTATTTAAAATGAAATTCAAAGTTCAAACAGCATTCTTAAAGTTGATTAGGCAAATCGAACTCTCGTTCCAAAAGTTTGCAGATTGTGGAGAGAAGTAAAGACCGACTGACCCCTGATGAAATCACAAGTTCATGTTGATAAACAAATGCCACGCCCCAAAAGCCAAAAGTTCCATGATGGCCGACCTGGTGGTACCAACCTAAAACTTGAGCTGCCAACCTCACCAGCGCACACGCTTATAACATCTTGTCAGTACAACGTTCAAACCCGGACAGCGTGGCGTCATCTCACCGCCCCGTGATTTATAACCTCGCTGACGTCAGAGCCAAAATACAGCTTTCTGCTAACACCTAGACGATTTAGGCCGGAAATATCTCAGTAACTAAACAATTATACTAAACTTTAGGTGTGACAGTGTTTACACTTTTTTAATTGTGAAATAATGGATATTTAGTGATTAACTTTAGGAATCTGGTTTAAAAGATCTTAGCGTAGGAGTGAACTATTTTCCTACCCTGGGGAATTACTATTGTTCGAGAAACTTCTATATTTCGTCATTTTCATAGAACTACAATTTATGCAAATAATATTACTATCACCGTGTTCTACCAAAATTCCTGAGTTGATTGGTGTAATTTTTATTAAGATTGGTGCAGGGAAAGTTTAACTACGACGTAACCAAAGTGCGATTTTAGTTTTAATTTTATAACTTTATTTCTATTACTTTTATCACAAATATAAAATTACTAAGAGATTCTCTGAATTAAATTACTCATTCTGAAAGTTATCTCGTCTCTGTATCTGGTCGTAAACAGCTGTAAATAATTTCTAAGTTGACCACATGGTTGTAATGAAAACTAAATTTTAAGATCTCTATAGAATCAGTTCTATTACGTGGAATTACTTGAAATTATTATATGTGATATTAGATTTTTAGGTTTTCCCGGAAATCTACTTTTTATTTCGAAAGTTCTCTAGGATTTTGAGATAAAAAATGTTAAAATTGAAGTGCATCTGACGAGGTATTAAAAATTGATTTAAGTTATTTAAACGTTCAGAAACTACGAAATTTTAGTGAATTTATATTTTAATTGAGTTATTACTTCATCAAAACTACTTTATTTTGTTCGAAAGTGTGTAAAAACAGTGAAATGCCAAATATTAGGAATTGCTTGTGTGCTGAACTGGATTATTTTGGATTATCATATTTAAGGTTAGTAAAAGGTGTTAATATTATTACAGAAAATTAATTTAGTTGGTTTATTAAATATTGAGTTACTTTCTTGCTCGTAAATCAGTTTAAAAATGACAAAATACTTCCAAAGTAGAAGCTCATAATTCCAAAGTTGTATTATTAATGATTATTTAATTTTCGGTTGGTTTAAAGTTTATTCATTCTTATACAAAGTTTATATGCGGCATTCAGCAACTACTAAAAGTCTTTACTGCATTCAAATTGGTTTAGAAACTGTGAAGTTAACTTATAGCAAAATTTATTATTTGAAATTGACTTTGAGTGATTTAACCTATTTCCTCCCAAACTAATGTTTTCTTTCTGTTATAGAAGGTTTACTTTAGGGCTTTTATTTACTTCTGAATACTTTTATTATTCCTAAAGGGGTTTATTTAGTGTGTTTGGTTACTGTATCTTCATGCTATTTAAAGCTTTACTCCCATAACCTCTACACGAAATGAAAACTATCTTTTACTAAAGAGTAAGCTTTCCCCCTAATACCTAAAGGTGGATAGCAGTGATTCAAGTTAGGTAGTGGAGCGTGAAAGTAGCGAGAGGAAGGAGAGAAAGAAATGTAGTAACCGGGTATTATCTTAAATTAGCACCGGCTGCTTACCTATTGACTTCCAAGTTTGTACTGCTAGACGAGCTCCCATGGTCTGAGTTCAGAGGAGCTGCTGCTATTTAGGAGTACTCTGATCTCATAGGCCATGAAACAAGAACTAAAATTATTAGTGTCATGGAGATGGCATGGTCATCTGCTGAGTGTTTTGGATTCTGGATGAATACCATCTGTCAGTCATTCATTCTTTTGGCTAGTGGATTGGTAGCCAAACCTATGTAGGAAGCCAGACAGTGGCTGCAGATTAGCGGTTATATTAAGTGGGCCGTGTCACAGATGATGTGTCCTATGTTGGGAAAGCATTTCCCTGAGACAGGGTTGGTGAAAGTGATGTATGTTGCACTTGCAGCAGGTTCTGTTGCATGGGAAAGAACCTGAGGGCTGTCTGATGGAATGAGGAAGACCATATTTGTGGACTAGGAGTTAGCTGAGGTAAGGAGGTCTGTCGAATCAAATTCTGTAAGGGGCAGGGAAGATTCTGGGGAGAATAGATCTCATTTCCAGGCAGGTTGGCAGGAAATCATAATCTTGGCATAGGATTCTGTTGACAGATTTGAGGCCTGGAAAATGTTGTTTCACCAGGAGTAGTTTGTGGTTGATTTTGTGGAGTTTAGGGTGGTTGATGGGCTGAGCAACTGAAGTGTGGCTTGTGAAAGTGGTGAACCAAAGCTGGCAGGTAGTTGCAGGATATTAATGCATCTGATATGTTGTTTGAGTACAATATGAGGGACTGCTAGTTGGAGCATTAGGGTGGTCACAAGAAATTAAATTTCAAATTTTTTTACCAGGGCCCCCATAAAAGTTTCCAAAGGGTTAAAAAATGAGATTGGCAAAGTTTCAGCTCAATTGAATGCTGTTAACCCATGCCTAATCGAGGTGGAAATCTTGAAATTAGATTTTTACTGAAAAATCACAGATTTTCCTTGATAAGTGAAAACAATTCATCCTATAAACCTGGTTTTTGTCTCATTTGATAGAAAATGTTGTTGCCTTAAACTTTTAACATCATCAGTTTTTGATAAAACTTAAATTTAATGATATATAACACTTTCAAAGTAAGCTTACTATCCATATCCTCAAAATTAACTTTTTATGAAAATATATAAAAACATTTCAACATTCTGATTTCCAGATTTTACTTGTTTTATTTTTAAATTTCTATATCAAAAATAGTTTATATAAAAGTGTTTTCAAAAGTAAATGAACAAAATGCAAATTGAAAATTAAGGAAGTTTGAGAAAAAAATTGCAAAGTAGGTATAAAATTGAGCACAAATAATGTTCACTTGCATTATAAAAAAGACATAAGACAAGGAATTATTATTATTTACAATTATCTCTTCATGGTGTTAATGCCTTAGATACAGTGGCTTTTGAAGAGTCAGAAAAAAAAAAAAAATTCTGCACTCGGACACAACTTGTACCAGAAACTGCCATTGTCATTTGTCTTTTGTTAGTCAGGAATTGAAGTCTCTGATTAATTTTACTCCCTTTTCAGCTGTATCATTGACAACTTAAAACTAATTTTTTTTTTCCAAATGTTCATTTTCACGCCATACATCGGATCTGTATTTAAAAAATTTATATTTATTTCAAATCTGTTTAAAAAATTCATAGTCTGAGAAGAAACAAAAAATTGACTTCTTTGTTCAATAATAGGGACCTATCATTTTCAGCATCTTCTTTTTCTTATTCAAAATACATTAATTTTATAACCATGCTTATTTTGGCACTTTTTTCTACAGTATCATTGAAAAGTGAAAATACAACTTATTCTGAGTTAAAATACCAAAAATTTATCATTTTAGAGATTGCCTTGTCTGCAACCTTTTCATCAGTTTTTCTCACTGTAGATCTTGTTTTGGAGCCAAAGTTGGTTTGGGGGCATTGAACCATGCTTTTATTTAATTATTGATTACAAAATAAACAACTGTTTGTAATATCTCTTTCCTCTAAATATGTTAATGAAAATTGATCCTTCAAAAGATATATTATTAGAGAATAAATGCCATTTGCCATCCATCTGGCGTGATGAATATCAACACATACTCTGAAAGAAATGTCTTTTGCAGGAAGTAGTCCTACAAAAATTAAACAAAGTTGGATAAATTCTTTATAATCATCCCTAAGCTGTCAATTTTTTTATTAGAAAACCTGAAATCAGGTCTGAATTAAGTATTTTATATATAGCAATATAAGAAGTATCAGGGAAGCCATGAAACAATATTTTGACAAACTACTAAATGGACCTAATGGGATAAACAATGAAGGCACCCCAATAACTTGGTCAGAGGTCGAGAGAGCTCTCCATAAGATGGAAAGTGGCAAGTCAGCAGGAGCCGACGAAGTTACAGCCGACATGATTAAAGCTGCCGGTCCACCAGGGATACAATGGCTGTATAGAGTCCTCAGAGCAATATGGAATGATAACCAAATACCAGAAGACTGGACGAAAGGGGTGATAATTCCTATATTCAAGAAAGGGAACAGAAGGAAAAGTGAAAACTATAGAGGTATTACCCTCCTATCCCACGGCCTCAAAATTATGGAAAAGATAGTTGAAGCCAGAGTACGAACAATATTAGAGCCCATCTTAGAAGAGGAACAACATGGGTTTAGGGCTGGAAGAAGCACAACAGACCTAATATTTGCCTTGAGAATGCTGGTGGAAAAATATTGGGAAAGAGGGAAAAACCTAATTATTGTGTTTATGGACCTAGAAAAGGCATACGATAATGTTCCTAGATCAACTATCTGGAAAAGTCTAAGAAAACTTGAAATACCACAGTACCTCATAAGAAAGATCCAAATGCTGTACAATAACTGCAAGAGCTGTGTCAATGTTGGGGATGGTTACTCTGAATGGTTTAGTACAACCAAAGGAGTACAACAAGGAAGTGCCCTTTCACCCCTTCTGTTCATAGCGGTGATGGATAACATCTTAAAAGAACTAAAAAGAACATTCAATAGAGATCTACAGGCACTGGTGTTTGCAGATGATGTAGCAGTATGGGATGAAACAGAAGAAGGAATACAAAACAAATTGAAGATGTGGAATGATAAGTTTGAAGAATATGGAATGAAATTGAATCCAAAAACAACTGTAGCACTAAAAATAAGCCGAAAGAATACAGACTGTCATATAAAATTACAAGACCACGAAGTTGAAGTTGTTGACCAATTCAGCTACCTGGGGAGCATAATTGCCAATAATGGTAGAAGTGAGTTAGAAATAGTGAGTAGAGTAACCAAAGGAGCCAACTTCTACAGTACTGTGCGAGGCCTACTATGGGACATGAAGGTTCCCAGAAGAACAAAAATTGTCTTGTACAAATCATATCTCATTCCTATTCTCACATATGCTTTGGAAACATGCACACTAACATCAAGGGACCTTAGCAAGATCCAAGCATGTGAAATGAAGTTTCTTAGAACGGCCCTCCAGAAAACTAGACTTGACCGCATAAAGAATGATGAAATTAGATCAAACCTAGAGTTAAGGGAATCCATGGAAGAGAGACTTAGGTCATCAAGACTTCGATGGTTTGGGCATGTGAAGAGAATGACTAGTAAAAGACTGCCAAAAACTTATTTGGAAAAAAGGATACTGGGCAAAAGACCAGTGGGAAGACCAAGAAGAAGATGGACAGACCAACTGAAGGAGGACGTAGAGAGAAGAGGCTGGAATTGGGAGTACATCACAGACGGAGAAACCTTTCTGGACAGGAAAAGGTGGAAAACGATCGTATATAATAACCAAGGCTCGTAAACCACACCCGGGAAACTGGAGATGGTCCCCAACGATAATGATGATGTATAGCATTTTCTTTCAATACCAGTTTTGTATTTGTCTTGTCATGCTTAAACAACCCATTCTGAAATCTTTTAAAATATTTGGCTGAGGGCTAGTGCTTGTGCCCATTTTACAATCGGCAATTACCTTTAGAATAATTTCTAGTGGTGACATGGTAAATGCAAAAGTTTTTGCTCTAATAATTGCTGTAGCAAAACACTACTAGTTCCTCTGAGGTAACCAGAGTTTACTGCAGTGATATCAAAACGTATTGCTTGTATTTCCCCTACTGCTCCCCCTCTCTTCATTTGCTGAAAATTCAGCAAAATAACAATAGCAGATAACGAAACAACTTCGTAACAAAATAAAACTTTCAGAAGTCCATTACTAAAATATAAATTATCTACAGTTAGTGAAAATATTTATAAAGTTACAAAAAATTGTTCTTTTTTGTTGCAAATAATGCAAAAGAAAATGAATGTTTTGAAGTAATTAAATTGTTTCTGGGGACAAATCATCCCTAAGAATGAGGCCTGAGTGTGTCAGCAGTCCTGGCTGTTAAATGTATTAAGATTGTCCAGTAAATTTAGAAAGTTGTGTTTTCCATGTGTCCAGACCATGTACGAATCTGTGCCATATGAGGGATTGGACTTTCTCAATAAATATCTGTTCTAGGTTGCCTAAAAGGGGTTAACGTAAGAGGGAGGCATGCAGCTGCCCATGGTGATGCCACAGGTTTAGTGATAGATATTGCCTTCGAAGGAGAATGTTGTTGAGAATCAGGTGAGCCAAGGTTGTGAGGAAAAGATGTGCTGGGGAGGATGTTGGAAGGATGCTGATCCATAAAATGTTCCATGGCACTGAACCCATGACATTGGGGAACATCCTGGTGACAATAGGCTTGTGTCCACTAAGAATAAATCGGATGCATAACAGTTTTTAATTATTAATCATGCTAAGGAGTTAACAAAAAAATAAAATTATTTATTACAAAAGATAAAGATTATTATTATTTTTAGAAAATTAATTCGGCAAAATCAGGCATTCAGTCATGTGACAGCGAACGCCAATGAGAAAGTATTATGTCACACCACCCGAGACGTGACATTTTCGTGGCACAGAACAGGTTACTGGTAAATTATTCGTTTATGGGAACTTTTGTCACGATAATACAGCTGTTCTCAGTTATATGCTGAAAGAAAAGTTTAATTTGCTATGGAACCAGGATTTAGCAAAGCAACAGTAGCAATTTGCCTAAAATTGATGCCGTAACACTTGGCAGATTTTTCGCGTCAAACATCGACTTTTGCTCATAGGAATTCTGCAATTTTAAAACTTCGATGTAAGTATACACAAATGTCAATTATAAATTATAAGCGTAAATAGCATTATTTCACTTTTGTAAAAGGTTACATTTGCAAAGTATAAGCAAGTGCTAAATAGCTAAACCAGAAGGAAGACCTAAGCGAAATAACAAAAGATTTCATTCTTTGCTTCGATACTATATATTGGCATGAATAATGTCATTGTATATGGTTGCTGTTGTTAGGTACTATTATTTCTGTGCTGTGCCTGTATCGTTACTTTTATATACACCTTTTCTAGAAAAGTATTTCCTCAAAAACAGGTGTAGCAAATTTTAAAGCTATGGCACTGCCAATTTCCAGTCTGCTCTAATCTTCATATCAGCCTAACATCACCACCTTTTAGGTATGATATCTCGAGAACCATGGGAGATATTAAAAAAAATTTATCTTTTTTTTTTTTAATTTGTTTAATCGAGCTGCATAAAAATCTATCATCAGATTGTGGCACCACAGTAATGATAGTTCTGCCAGAGTGTGTTTATTAAGGCCAGTCCAGATGCTACATTTTGCACAACCTATTGTCTGCACAGTCTTAAGGTTGGTCCAGACGCTACGTTTTGTGACGCGAAGACGGTACAGTTTGCAGCAATAACTGGGCTAGAGAGCATTTCATTCCTTCTTAAGACAGCGCAATCTTAAGACTGTGCAGACAAAAGGTTGTGCAAAACATAGTGTTTGACGAGCCTTTATATTAAACGTAATACTAAAGAAAGATTATGAATCATAAAACCAAAACAACCTCAACTCATACCTTATTATGTTGTCAGTACTTGAAAAGTAGTGGTCCTGCAAAATTCATCAGTTTTACTTTAGATTTAGAAATAATTGTGGACATAAAAATGATCTTCACAAAAATAGATTATTGAATCTGCAGATATGTGAGCATTCTCCCTGCTTGCAAGTTTTAACCACTTTTCCTGTATCTGTTCATTGTTTGGAACATATATAAATAACTTGCTTAGCATTTTTGTTGTTGTGCTTTTCCACTGAGGCACTACACAGTATTTATAAGAAGAGGAATTCATGTTTAATTAAAGAACACTTGACACCTGCCATATACATACACGACTGCTTTGTTTTGGTTCGGGTGGTGTGACGTCATTCAAGACGCCATGACAGTCTTGAGCGTTATCACACTAAATTTAAATTCATTTCTTAAAATACAATATTTACATAATGTAAATGTTCAATTTTTAAAAAAATAATATTTTTTTTGAGTAAAATAGATACTAAGTTAAAGTATTAACCTGTTTTTCAAATTTAGTCAACTAGCCAACTGATGTCACAATCTTGGAGGAAGAGATGTAGGCACGGGGGAAAGACAGAAGAGGCAGTTAGTGTGTCCTTGATATGGGAGAGGAGCTGAAATACAATGCATTATAAATGCTCTCCCACTAAGGCAGAGATACGTTCAGTAGGAGATGCATAAGTAACAACTGAGGCATCCTAGATTGTTAGGACATGGATTTTGGGAAGGATATATAGTATATATAACAAAATAGGATAGCGAAATGAACCACTACTTACTTCTGGAGATGGTTCAATTGTGTGAATACATAAAAAATGGACAAGAACATAAAAGACATTAGAATTTTTGGTTATAGCCCTTTACCAACAGAAGAACATTATGGAGGGTGGATGTTTCGAGAGCCTGCCTCACATAATTCTGTGAGGCAGACTCTCCGAACAGCTGCCACAGCATATCTTTCCTCACCACCTGGACTGAATTGATACTTAACAACTACTACTTCTCCTTTGAAGGCAATATCTACCACTAAACCTGTGGCACTGCCATGAGCACTTGCATGGCCCCCCTCTTATGCTAACCTCTTGATGGGCCATGTGGAATAGATCTTTTTTGAGAACGTTTCTCTCAAACCCCTCTTTTGGCTTAGATTCATAGATGATATTTTTATGATCTGAACAGATGGGGTAAACACCATTCTAAATCTTTCTGAACGAACTTGACACCTTTAATAACTCGCTGAATTTCACATGGACCCGGGCCACATTCTTGGATGTGGATCTGTCCCTCTCCAATAGCCACCTCTGCTCCTCGGTCCACACCAAACCCACCATCTTCACAGCAGTACCTCCATTTTGAAAGTTGCCATCCATATCATATGAAAAGTTTCCTCCCCTACAGTCTTAGCATTCAAGGTAGTTGCATATCCTCCAACGAGAAATCTCTAATGGAGTATTCAAACAACATCTCACTGGCACTGGTGTCCTGCAACTATCCCCCAGCTTTGGTTTCATGAACCATGATTGCAAACTGCTCAGCCTATTAACCACCCCAAAAACCAACCATAGTCCAGTCCTGGTTACGCAATACTTCTCTGGCCTTCATTCCATCAATAGAATCCTTCAGGAAGGCTATGGTTTCCTGCTAACCTTTCCAGAAATGATACATGCTTCCAAAAATCCTCCCTAGCCCTCCCAGAACTAGTTTCAACAGGCTTCCCAACCTCAACCAACTCCTAATTAATAAACAGTCTTCCTCGTCCCATCAGACAGCCCCAAGGCTCTTTCCCATGCAATAGACCTCACTGTAAGATGTGCGACATACACCATGCCTCCACCAATTTCACCAACCCTGTTACTAGTGAGAGCTTTCCTATCATAGGACATGCCATTTGTGAAACCTCCCATGTAATATACCAGCAAAACTGCAAACACTACATGGCTTCTATAGAGTTTTGACTACCAACCCGTTAGCCATAAGAATGAATGGCCACTGACCAACAATATTCTCTTGAAATCCAAAACATCCAGTAGCTGTCTGTGCCATCTCCCACAACATCAATAATTTTAATTCTTGTTTCACAGTCGGTGCTATCAAAGTCCTCCCAAACAGCAACAGCTCCTCTGACCTCAGAAAGTGAGAGCTCGCCTATCAATACAAACTGAGCTCAAGGCAACCTCCTGGTCTCAATTTGAGATAATATCCAGTCAGTACTTTCCTTTCCCTTTATCTTTTCCTTGCCTCCATCCCCACTGTCTAAATTGAACTACCATATACCAAAGGTGATGTTAGAAAAAAATTCAAAGAATCTATATAGTTTATTTTATTTACTTGTTTATTTTTGCTTACTCAGATTTAAGTTGTGATTTTACTGTATTATTCTGCTCTTTTTACAAAATTTTGTATTGCTCGAGTACTAGCTAATTGCCTTAAAGCACTTTCCTGCTCATTGTTGTTAAATATAATGGTTTGCTGTAATTTCATGGTGAAAGCTGTCAGGGCTTCATGTTACTACTACCCCTCCTGAACTCCTCAGATGTCCTAGTCTATCAACATGTTCTTACCACCAGGCATCCTCCTGGCAGCATATGCCTACACTGCAACCGAGTTCGGCCAATTTTTCACTCTGCCGAACAGCCAACCGAACTCGGCTGACTGATTCTGCCAATTGAAGTGATTACACTGGGCCAGACTTCAGCCATCTTATCATTGTCGCTCACTTGATTGAAGTTGTTTCAAATGACATCACATGCCATCTAACACTCGGCCGACACTGCGCAGTCATTTAAGTGGCTATGGTAGAGTTGCACTGTGCAGCTGGTAAGAAACTCGATGACTAGATCTATGAGGCCACATGAAATTATTGTACAGCATATTTACATTCTGTATTTAAATATATAATAATTTCATTCTTAACTAACAAAATATATCAAATGAATCAAAAGTAACCTCAATCAAAACAAACGTGTTAAGTGATTTATACTTGACATTTCTTTGTGATTGCGTTCAGAAAAAACAGTATAGTGTGGTAAAATCTGTTAATAATGATTTGTTAAGAATATTTTTGGTAATAGTTTCGTACATTAAAGCTGATGATGTAAAAGTGAGGTGATAACGTAAGTCGGTAAAAAAATGTATTTTAACATACTTTATTACTTTCATAGATTATAAAGTACACCCAAGGAAAATAAAGAACAGTACTCTCTAATATTGTACAGTTGTCAACCTTAACTATTGCTCCCAACTCACTTTTACGGGAATTTTTGAACACTGATTCCATGAAACAACCACATTAAAATGTTAGGTGGGGAATACTTCAGAAGGAAGCTGGAGACATTTTATACATATATATTTTCGAAGGAATCAGACTGGCTATAGAAAAAGATTCAACATTGAGGAAATGTATTTCTCAAGAAGAAAAGCTTGCTGTGACGTTGAAATAGGTATCTATGTTGATTTTACTTAATAGAAACGCAAAAGACTCGGTCAAAACAAAGTTCATTGTTCCTATATGAAATATGTGTGTATTTCCCCAAAGGTTTTCAAAGGTT
The DNA here is from genome assembly GCA_031002005.1 of Vandiemenella viatica. Classification (NCBI taxonomy): domain Eukaryota; kingdom Metazoa; phylum Arthropoda; class Insecta; order Orthoptera; family Morabidae; genus Vandiemenella; species Vandiemenella viatica. Next base: position 386,558,749 of record CM061920.1, on the reverse strand, counting down.
TACAGTTCACATCTTATTATTATTAATTTTTAATTGCGAAGGAGCTAACACTCCGGTGGCAATTCCCCCAGTCATCCATTATTTACCCCTTTTATAATTGGAATGTTAAATTCCTTTCCCATTCACTATTATGATTTACAAATTTTAATTCTAAATTCGTTAAGCATTTTTGGAAAATTATTCATCACTACACTTGGTAATTTGTTCCAATCCCTGACACCCTTACCAACAAAAGCAAATTTTCCCACTCCCTTATGCAAGAATATATAAATCATCAATATGGTTTGTTGTCAACTGAAATTAAGAATTTATGAGAAGGTGTGGACCGAGTATGATGGGTGAGAGGTTAACGCTCTGACCTCACATTTGGGAGGATGCTGGTTCAAATCCCCGTCTGGGCATCCAGATTTTGGGTTTTCCATGGTTTCCCCAGATCGCTCCAGTGAATGCCGGGATGCTTTCTTCAAAATGCAAGGGCCAAATTCCTTCCCATTTTTTTGTCCCTAGCCCCATTCCACCTCAACGAGGCTTAAATCCATAAATTTAAAAAAAAAAATATATATATCTGTGTGATTTATATATTATGAAATATCAAGGTGAATCTGGTGGAGTTTGGCTGAGTAGGTAACCACTTCTAGTGGAATCCATATTGTTACATACTTTTGTTTATTTGGCTGATATTGACCATATTCAGCCGAGTGAACAATCGTCTGAAGTCGGTTCCAGTAAAAACGTACCCAAGACTCCACCGGTAAATCTGTAAGTAAATTTTATTGTATATGTGTATTTTATGGGATTGCAAGGAAACAAAAGGAGCTGGATAGCTAAACAGAAATAAAAAATATGGTAAGCAGTTTATTTTCTTCTTCAATCATAAGGAGCCATTGTGTTTATCCATCCATCAACTTAATAGTTATGTTTTTCAGTGTTAACAGATGTTAAACATTTGTGGCATTTGCTCACCTGTTCTTTGTGTATACACTGCCATGTTGTGTGATTATAAAAATTGTAAACTAACCTAATCTTGACATTTTCTAGGGTTTGCTGCATTACCACATTAATAGGGTAGACATGTCTTGGAAAACTCTCTTTGCAATAATGGAACAATTGAAAAGAGAATACAGTATTGTTGAAGATTACACAATAAGTGAAACAACTTTGGAACAGGTCTTTTTATCATTTGCTAAAATGCAATCTAGCAGTGCTGTTCAAGATGTGCCAGATGTAGCTGAAGTGTAATACTTGTGGATGTCATAGTTATCTATCAGTTCAGCTGCATTGCCTCTTGTGTGCTGATTCTTAAAAATGTTCCTGATATTATTGTATTTCTAGCTTTATCATGCTGGCTGGAGGCATGTAAAATGAAGTCCAGCACTGCCTGCTTCAAATAAAAGTGGACAGATTTCTTTTGGAGGTGAAAAAATCTCTACAGCAGCAACAATTTTGATTTTAGTAATTTTGTAGCTGGAATGTTTCATGTGAAGTGTTTGCTTCAGCTATGTGTTATCATTTTACATTCCCATTTTTATATCAGTGTTTGCTGTATATAGAGATATATTACCATAATTTTATTTTTGTTTACACTTTTTAAACCTTTTCATTGCACATTAAACTGTTGTTGTTACTAGTTGAATGTTCTCATCATATTTTAACAAAGGATATTGTGTAAAATAAACACACAATTTTATTACTAAAATTATTTCACAGGAAGCAAAATTTAGAATATACATACAATATGTTTGTCATTCAAGTGCAGTTTGGTAACAATTTTTATTTGAATAAAGTTAAAAATTTCTTGAAACATGCACATACTAAATATTTTAAAATAAGTTAGATTTTAGGTTTATTTATTCTTGTTGACTGTAGAGTTTTATGGGTAGTTGGAAGTGTACAATTATATACAGCACTTGCTTTATGTGTCAGTCTGATATGAAATGTTTTGACTAAACAGTGATCAATTTGCTTGCCAAAAAATACAATGCATATTTTTGTTAAAGTGTCATTTTGGACTAGTAATGAGGTAGGTATTTTGTAAAATGCAGAAAAATTGTTTGTAAAAACTTGTATTAAACATAAGCCAACTATTTTTTGCACAGAAACTTTTACAGCGTGGATAGATGTGACTTAGAATGCAATAATTTAAAATAAGACTGATGTAGTTGATATTTGTGTCTTATGAGTTGAACCCAAACAAGACACAAATAGCCACATGCAAGTTTGGTTTCAATTACCTTGTCATGGTATTCGGTTTGATTGGTAATTTAAAAAAAAAAAAAAAAACTGCTAAGACAAATTTTTCTAACATCTGTTCCTTAAATCCTGTTTATATTTTGCATGATAATAGTTATGGTGCCTTTTACATACCTGCCAACTTTTACGGTTTTTCCGTAAAATTTACGGAAAGGACTGTATTTTACGGTTTTACGGATGTGCTGTGTTATTTTACGGATTTCGATCGCTTAGGTCTGATCTTAATTGGAACAATGTTATTGCGGTTTTTATGGACAATTGTGGCAGGTTTTACTATTTATTTCATTGTTTTAAGTGCTCTTAGATGTGCGTTAAGGCTTCTTTCATTTGACTAATAAATTAAACCACGATATTCTAATTTTATTGTAGTCAATAATTAATCGATCTCTCTCTCTGATTTTACATCGATACTTTTTTGAAAGTCGAATCAGCAATCGTTTGAATATCGTTTTCGTATACTTTCGAGTTCCCAACAGTCCCGTGTGCATTGTTTGGTTGGTTGATTGTGACTTTGTGTAAACGGTGTAATCATGAGTAACGCTAAGAAGCAATATTTCCAGACATTCAGGGAAGCATATTCCATAGAGTTTCGTGTATAATAAAGTCAAGAAAAGGTGTAAAATTTGCGTTTTGTACAGTGTGTGGTTGTGATATAAATATAGCACATAGTGGAAGAAATGATTTGGCATTTCACATTAAGTGTAGTAAACACATTGCGTGTTTAAAATCAAAAGAAAAGAATCACAAAATCAATACGTTTTTCGAAAAATCAGGAAATTATGATTTGGATGCGATTACAGCGGAGTGTTTGTTCACTTCGTTTTTGGTGGAACGTGTTTTCAGTATGGTTAAGAAGAATAGAACACAGTTTAGATCATCCCTCTCAAATGAAAACCTAGAGACTGTTTCCATACTGAAGACCACCAATTCTGGTCCTTGTTATACAAACAGTTTTTCTCCAGACTTTCTTACCGAGCGTGGTGGTGTAACGGATAGCGTTCTGGCCTCGCATTCGGGAGGACGGCGGTTCGAATCCCCGTCCGGGCATCCAGATTTGGGTTTTCCATGGTTTCCCCAAATCACTCCAGGCGAATGCCGGGATGCTTCCTTCAAAAGGCCATTCCTTGCCCCCATCCTTTCCCGTCTCTAAAGACCACGTTGTTATAAAGGGACGTTAAACTGTTACAAAAAAAAAAAAAAAAAAAAAAAAAAAATCCAGACTTTCTTAAGAAAGCCAAGATTGCCACTGCTTCATATTTGAAGTCTGATTGAAAGTACGCATATTATGTATATCAAACAGTGTAAATAGGTTTAGTGCTAAGTGAAACAGGATATATATTGTCTCATCTGAGTTTTAGTTTCAAGTTTGCTTTAAAAAAAAAAAAAAAAAAAAAAAAAAAAAAAAAAAAAAAAAAAAAAAAGAAAAGAAGAAGAAAACTTCAAAGATTGTCTTGTAATTAGTGTTTGCCAACAATTAATATGAAGTAAGTAGACATGATTTCAGTTTAATATGACATTATTTTGGTTTAATATGCTGTTTATACAAATTTCTGGATGTTTAGTTAATTGTCGATAAAAAAATTTGTGGTCCACATTCTTTACGGAAACACTGTATTGGGGAACCAGGGTTTTTACGGAAACCCGATTTTGGAAGTTGGCAGGTATGCTTTTAGCTTTTAGAATTTAACTCTGAGTGGTTTAAAAAGACTAAACTTTTTAATAAATAGTCCATGTCTTTCAAGACTCATTGGTGTACATCAATGCACAACATGAATTTCATTGTCAATCGGGATAAATGAAAAATTAAAGTTAAAAAAGCAAACAAGTTGCGCCTTCACACAGAGTTACAGCTTACTGGTATTATAAAGATGGCAAATGCTTAAAGATTTTGGAATATGCTCCAAACAGTGATATTAAGATATGTGAACAATATTTGTATGAATATTATGCTATTGTGAAAATAAATGTATATTTAATTTTTTACTTTTTCTGAATTCTTGACGGTCACTGCCTCTTCCCATAATTGTTTTGTCTGTTATCAGTCTCTCAGCTGACGTGACAGTCTTTTCACTCCATAAAATTTCTTATAATTTGGTTCACTCTAGAGCTGCAGGCTAGAAAAATTGACACAGGGATACAATAGGATCAAGTTGACAGATTAAATTTATTTAGGTATTAACGTGTTGGGCAAATCCTCTGCTTTACAGCCGGGATCGGGTGGGAAGGTTGTCACTCAATTTGTCAAGGTGTATTCATAGGGACGATACAATTATGGGTATGCATCCAACTTGTAGAAGGCACTGTTTCTACAAGCTCCTTCAGAGTTTGAAATACAAGAAGTGACATTTGTCTAATACATAAACCCTTTTCTTGGGTGTATACCAGTGGTTCCCAACAGGGATGGTACCTCCCACCGCTGGGCGTTTCTGGTCCAAGGGCAATTTAGGGGGTGTTGAGGATTGACCACTGCCCTCTGCTCTCCAGTATTATATCGGGCTTTAAGGATTGCATCAAAGGAGGCTTTTATTGTATTCCCATGGTCATATGCAGCCAAAAGAGGATTTAGCAGAGACAATAATTTATTTGCTACAAAAAGAAATTGATTGTCAATAGTGCTACAAGACATTCTAAGATTCCTGATGACAAACATGGCACCAAATATTAGAACATTAGTATCATTACACCGAGCTTAGCCCTCTAATTGATAATATTTTTCCATAAAATGATTTGCTAACAAAACTGTGAACAACAGTGTTGTTAATATCCTTTAATAGAATAATATTAGAAATTTGTCCCTGTTTCTCTGTATATGATATTGTACACTTCATCTAAGAGGGGCGCCATCAGATAAATGTTTTTTAATAAATAAATAAAAAAATTCCAGCAGCTAGATTCTATCCCCTGATGCCTGGTTCATGAGACAGAGAGCTAACTTAATTCACCGCACATGCCTATAAATCTCCTTAACTTATTTGAATGCAGTTAAATATCTCTGTGCCTATTTTCTTGACAATGGCAAAGAAGTACATGTTACAGCTTTCTCACATTATATCTCTAGCCATAAGCTTTTATAACAAACAGTATGAATCTAATCTGAATATGATAAATGGCGACCTCCCCTTGCAATGAAAATCACATTTTTTGATGGAATTAATTTTACATTGTGTTGCTAAGAAGTGGCTTTGTCCTCTTTTTCTCAGTCTTTTACTATGGACATAGCACTCAAGAAAGGGGCAATTTTAGCTAATTTAATTTTGATACTAGCATTTGTCAGAATGTTCATCACTGTAGACTTGGGAATAAGTGTATGGTACAGCACAGTAGACGTTTGGGTTTTCAATTGGTAATATTGTATTGGTAATGTTTTGGATTTGTTGAAACGCAACATAGAAAATAATTATGTGCTAAATATCCACTGAAGACCCCTATTTTGTAGACATAAAAGAAATGTACAATTTTGTGAAGTGGTCAATCAACCATAAATTTTTTTTGCAAGATGCTTTGGAATTGTTATCTTTGAAGTGAATATTTTCAACTATCATAACAGAAACTAGATGTTTGCCAGTAAACTGCTGTCAAAGTTTAAAATTTTAAGGGTCTTCACATTTTCTATGTATTTTACTGTAATATATATCATAAAATAGAAGATATAAATAACCGTTATATACTCAACAATAAAATTATCATAATCCATTTTTCCATAAGTGATCTATGGTGGGTAAATATACAGTTAACAAAGGAGTATCTTTGATTTAGCATTATCTTTGGCTCCCATCTGTTCTGGTTATGAACAGATTATCATTTGAGCTCCATCCACCGTTATGTGGAGTTATTGTATGTATTTATATTTTTTAATTCTATTGTGATGGACCACGTGCTCCAGTGGCAGTTTCCCTGGTCATCTATTTACCCCTTTCTTCTTATTAGTACAGGGCGTTTGCCGGGAAACGCAACCCTCCCAGTCTGTTGCCGTCGGCAACTTGCTCGGTCAGCGGGGCCAGCGGTTCCCGCCACACGATACCCCGCACTGTTTAACACCTCCGCTGCCCCAACAGTGCAGTGCAGTGACCCTTACATGGTTAAGAACGGTTTCTTTGCATTGTAGCTAGTTTGTGACTTCAGTCTCTTATTAATCAGTGTTGTGAATAAACGTTTCTTTGCGGTTTGGCTGGTTTAGGGCTTCATACTCTTACTAATCTGTACCGTGTTTGAGTGTGAGTAAAATTATGGTACGTTACAGTTTGCAACAAAGAATATTTCTCTACGATACATATGTGAAGAAGAAGTCGTTTAAAAAGTGTCGCAGTAAATTTCGTCGCGAATATCCTGGTGCTTTACTGCCAGCTAAATCAACAATTCTGCGTCTGGTTAAAAAAGTAAGAGAAACGGGTTCATTTTTTAACAAAAAGAGACTGTCAGTCAACCGTATTCTCACAGAGGAGAAAATTGACGATATCGCTTTTCGACTAGAACAGTCACCCAAAAAATCATTAAGTCAGTTAGGGCAGCAGGCAGGCGTATCTAAGACGTCAGCTTGGAAAGTAACAAAGCTAGTTCACTTAAAGCCGTACAAAACAATTGTGGTGCATAAAATTACAGAAATAGACCAGGGGCCTAGGATTAGATTTTGCAACTGGTACCTGCAGGGTGTCCACAATGGCACTGTTGATCCGCAACTGACGTTTTTCTCTGATGAGGCCTGGTTTCATCTGAGTGGTTATGTTAACGCTCAAAACAGTCGACACTGGAGTTCAGAAAAACCAAATACTCTACTCCAACTGCCATTGCATGACTTAAAAGTGGGTGTTTGGTGTGCGATTAGTGCTTCGAGAATCGTAGGTCCAATTTTCTTCCGTGAAACTCTTACTTCCGCAAGATATATCGAAAATATTGTGAAACCGTTTTTCGAGAAACTTACTGAAGAAGAAAAATTGTACGGCTATTTTCAACAGGATGGGGCGACAGCTCACACCGCTAGAAATTCGCTTGCTGCACTTGACGAAGTGTTTTATGATTGTGTAATCAGCCGTGGGTTGTGGCCCGCCAGATCACTGGATTTAAACCCTTGTGACTTCTACCTTTGGGGTAAACTTAAGGGTAAGGTGTACGAAGGAAATCCTCACACATTGGAAGAACTTGAGGAAAAAATCTATCAAGTAATAATGTCCATTGACAAAGGTGAAATCCAGCGTGTGTCTCGAAATATGTTCAGAAGATGTGAAATGTGCATTACACAAGAGGGTCAACACTTCCAGCATCTTTTATAAGGTAAGCTAATGAATTACGACACATTTAAATGCTTAGCACATACAAGTTTATGAAGCGTAATTATTGTGAAATAGTCCGCGGCCGACGGTCGAACAATGCCGGAAGCTGATCGCTCGCTCGCCGGGAGCAGTTTCTTCCTTGTAGCGCTAACAGTGGGTTGCGTTTCCCGGCGAACGCCCTGTATTTCTTATATCCTTTGAGTGTAAATTCCTCCATTTACTATTGTCCTTTACAAATTCTAAAAAATTTCATCATTTTTGGTAAATTATTCATCACCTCTCTTGACAATTTATTCCAATCAATACTGGATAAGCCACATAGCAAGAGTTTAGGGCTACAGGCCCCATGCTCTCCTCGCGAAGTCTCACGCTGCCTTTAATGAATACAGAAAATGAGTTACTTAGAAATATTGATTTAGCTAATGTTATCTCTAAATTTGCCAACCTGAAGTCACGAAAGGTAATTCTGTAAATGTTCTGTTTTATATTATATCTTAAACTAAACCCAAAGCAAACCAAGGGTATCATGTCCGCATTTGGTACAGGCCTCATACTGTCTTAATCCGGTTCTAATTCCAATCCCTCAATCCCATACCTACAAAGGAAAAATCCTAAGCTTTGAAACTGTGACACCCCAACCAAATTGGTTTGGTAGTTTTTGTTGACACCATAACAGAGAAATCCCTAGATGATGCCCAATTTTTTATTATATATATATAGATTGTTAGGAAACAAAGGCACTAAAAGTGGATATATTGAACATTAGGATAGAATAAAAAACCACCGCTTACCAAAGAAGGGGATTCCTGCAGCGTTGGTACACGAAAAAAACACGAACACACGAAGAATAGAATTTTCGAGCATGGCTCTTCCTCAGTAGAAGTGAGATGGCTGCACACAGGCGGCCAGCAGCCAACTGCGTGAGCTACAATGTTGGTGGCTCATGGTGGGGGAAAAACAACATGACAGGAAGTGAGGATGGGGGTAGAAGAACACAGGCTGGAAAACGATGATGAAGAGCAAGTATAAAGTAAAACTGTGCACAAGGACCCATTGCGGAAGGGCAGTATACCTCAGTTAATCAAGTAATGGACACATGTGCAAACAACTGGGGGGGGGGGGGGGAGAAATTTTAAGTTAAAACTAAAAATAAGCAAAATTCGAAGTCATAATCTATAAAGATAGGCTCTGGTAAGCGGTGGTTCTATGAAGGAAGGTGGAAGTGAGGGGGATGGGTGGGAGGAAAATTGGTGCTATCTTAAATTTAGACCTGGAGATTGTCTGGTCCCCAGTTGGTACTGATAGGCCAGTTCCCACCTAAGTTCTGAAATACTTCTTTTATCTGAGATGACTCTGATGGCGCGGACCAAGAAGCAGGTATTAAAATTGTTGGTGCCATGTATAGTGGCATGATGAGATACAGGGTGGTCTTGGTGTGTACTGATTGTCGGTTTCTATTCATTCTGATGGACAGTGGATTTGTTGTGAGTCAAATGTAGGAGGCTGGGCAATGGTTACAAGTTAGTTGGTATATAAGGTGGGAGGATGTACAAGTGGCGAATCCTGTGATGGGAAAGCTTTCCCCAGTTACGGGGTTGGTAAAGGTGGTGGAAGGCTGGTGCATACTCCATAATTTGCAACGGGATCTGTTGCAAGGAAATGAACCTTGGGGCTGTCTTGCAGGCTGTGGGACTTATTGACCAACTCTTGGTCCACCTTCCCTCATAGAACCATCGCTCACCAGAGCCTATCTTTATAGATTGTGACTTGAAATTTTGCTTATTTTTAGTTTTAGTTTTAACTTAAAATTTCTGAATTTTTTTGATATTTTTTTCAGTTGTTTGCACATGTGTCTATTACTTGATTAACTGAGGTATACTGCCCTTCCGCAATGGGTCCTTGTGTACAGTTTTGCTTTATACTTGCTATACATCATCGTTTTCCAGCCTGTGCTCTTCTACCCCAACCCTCACTTCCTGCCATGTTGTTTTTCCCCCACCATGAGCCACCGACATTGTGGCTCACGCAGTTGGCTGCCGGCCGCCTGTGTGGAGCCATCTCACTTCTACTTGAGGAAGAGCCATGCTCGAAAATTCTATTCTTTGTGTGTTCGTGTTTTTTTCATGTACCAACACCGCAGGACCCCCTGCTTTGGTAAGCGGTGGTTTTTTATCCTATCCTAATGTTCAATATATATATTTTGATCATTCTTTCGGCTGGTTTGATCATTCCTTCACCCTTTCCTGTCTTGTGCTAACCTCTTCATCTCAACATACCCCTTATAGCCTTTGTACTCAATTATCTGCTCCATATATTCTAATCTCAGTCTTCCTCTACAGTTCTTACCTTCAACTGTTCCCTCCACTAACAAATTAATCAATCCTAAAATATGACCTACTATTCTATCTCTTCTTTCTGTAGGCCTTTTCCACAAACTTCTTTTCTCAACCATCATTTCCAAAACTTTTTCATTTCGTACTTTATTTGTCCACCAAATTTTCAGCACCCTTCCATAGCACAACATTTCAAATGCTTCAATTTTCCTTACTGGTATTTCTAGAGTCCATACTTTGCTGCAATAAAGTGCTGTTCTCCACACATAGAGTTTAAAAAGTTTTTTCTATATCCTACATTAATATTTGAATCTGAAATGCTCTTTTTGCTATTGCTATTCTGCTTTTAACATCATGCTTGCTTCAGCCATCAGTTGTGATTTTACTTCCTAAGTAACATAATTCACATTCAGTCCCAGTCAATCCTATTTTTATATTTAACCTACTATTACTGGTATCATTTCTGCTATATGTTATCACTTTTGTCTTGCTTTGATTTACATTTAGTCCAGATTCTTCATTCAGTATTTTTTTCATACCATTCAATAACTTCTCAATATTCTCAGCCTGTTCTGCTATCAAGACAATGCCATCAGCAAATCGTAGCTATCCGATTTTTTCTCCTTGAATTCTTATGCCACATGAAAATTTTCCTTTCACTTCTTCCTCTACATATAAGTTTAATATTAATGATGCATGTGTCTCATGGTTCTCTACATTTATTATGGCAACTTGATTCTTATATAGTTTATATTCTTCTGTCTCGATATTTTAGACCTTGCCCCCTCTGCATTATCAAAAGCTTTTTCTTTATCAACAAATGCCATAAAAGTATCTTTGTTTTACTTAATCTGCCCTTCAAGCATTAATCTTAAAGCCAGAATTTCGCCCCTTGTGCTGCGATTTTTCCTAAACCCAAATTGATCTTCACCTACTACCTCTTCTACTACCCTTTCCATTCTTCTGTGTATTATCCTTGTTAGTAATTTTGAGGCATGTGATGTGAAAATTATTGCACTATAAATCTAACATTTGTTGGCTTGTCTTCATTAGAAGTTTGAAGATGGTACTTTTATTAAAACCAGTTGGAATTTCTCCTGTTGATATTAGGCTGAATAATTTCTGGATTCCTTCCACTAGGAATTCCAGATGTTCTGCAGGAATCTCATCAATTCCAACTGCCTTATTTGATTTCAAGTCATTCAAAGCTCTATCAAACTCTGTCCTCAAAACAGTTTCTCCTAAGTCATCAGTGTTGACATTGCATTCCTTTACTTTTATGCTGTTGTCCAAGTCATCATACAGTTTTTCAATGTATTCCTTCCATCAGTTAGCTCTATCTTTCCCATCAGCAGCTTTAATATTTATACATCTTTAGTTCATTTCTCCAAAATTTTGTTTGAAGAAATAAAAAAGGTAAAGGTCATTGGCGAAGTAGATGTGGTATATAGGAAGATCACACTTCTCTTGCAATCATTTTCTTTTGCTTTTTACATTTCCTGTTTATCTGATTTCTGAATTGTTTTTGTTATAGAATCAGCATTTCAGAGTGTGTTTTTTTCTATTTCCTCATCATCTTCCTGCGACATTGGAAATGGTTGGGATGGGCTTAGTTTCTAAGCTGATCAAAATAATCCTGTCACTGAACTGATCTTAATAACTCACCCATTTCCAATATGCCTTTTCTTTCTCAGTTGAATTCCTTTTACTTTGTGAATCCAATTCTACCACTTGTGCACATTTTCTCTCATGTTAGATTTTTCAGTTTATTCACTTCCAGTCTGTTCTGTTTGCATTGCTTCTTTATTCTCTTGAATTTCTGCCTGCACATCATAACTATCAGATTGGTCAGAGTCAGTTCTTCTGGGTTTGCTTTACAATCTGGAACTTAATTCCTGAATCTGTTAGCTGTTAGCAGACGTTTCCAGGTAAATATCTTCTTTCATGATTCTTAAATAGTATTTGCCACAACTAGTTTATATCTTTCACAAAATTCTAACAACCTGCTTCCTTGCTCATTTCTTTTACCTAGACCATATTTTTCTACAGTATTCCCATCTTTTCCTTCCCCCACTACTGCATTCCAATCACCCCTGGTTATTAGATTTTCCTCTCCCTTCATATATTAATTCTTCAATTTCAGTGTATACTTTATCCATCATCTTCTTGTGACGTTGGAAGTGGTTGGGGTGGGCTTAGTTTCTAACCTGATCAAAATAATCCTGTCACTAATCTATTCATAATAACTCAACTGTTCCCCTATTTTCTTGTTCATTACAAATCCTTTACCAGTAACTCCACTGACAGCTTTTGTGTTAATTATTATGTTTTCTCCAGATCAGAAATTCTGTAAATCCTTTCATTTAATCTCACTAATCCCAACGACATCTAACATAAATCGTCCCATCTATCTTTCCTATTCAGATTTCTAGCATTCCACACTCCAACTTGTAGAATGTTTCTACCCATTCTGGTGACTCCTACCTGAGCAGTCCCCACCCAGATATCCGATTGGGGAGCTATTTTACCTATGGAACATTTTACGCAAGAAGAAGCCATCATACTATTTGTAATTCGAGAGGATTACGTGGGCTTGGGATACCCATAGAGCCTTTAATGCATTGTCTTCTGCATCCCCATGCCGTTGATCATTTCCGATTCATCTGCCTTTAGGTGCCATTTCTAACCCCCAAGGGAAGAGGGTGCCCTGGACTGCTCCCTGTTCTTCTTCCATCCTTTAGGAGACTGTTATCACGCAGTGGGTAACTGCTTATATCAGTAATCTTTCAGTCAACAGAGCCTCTTCCATGCAAACAAGGTGCACCACATGAAGGGGAGGTTGAAAATTGGTTGGAAGAGGCTACTATAGTCTCTCCCAAACCCTTACACCCTATTACAGATTTATATAAGTAAAAAGCATTTACTCTTAACATTTAATGAAATTATGGAAGCAGTATTTAATGAAAATTGTTAAGCTGTCTGTCATAGAGAGGTTTACTTATTTAATGCTTGAAACTAAAGATGGCTAAATGACAACCCACAATTAGACAACATTTTCATATATGAGGTGCTCTCATATGTAATCACTAGGTGCACCCTTGACTTCGTTGTTATGGAATTAGAAATCTTGTGCCACTAATGCATTGAAAAATTAATTATCAAAGAAATATTGGCTACATTAAAAATTTAGAGGAACAGCTGTCCCCCCCCCCCCCCCCCCCCCCCCCCCCCACCACTTGGTATATGTTCTCTCCCTTTCCTTCTTAATTTGTGTTGTATGTAAATTTTTAAATATATTCACATATTTTTGTTGCAATCTTTTCAAACTGCCACTTGGAATGTTTGATGGTTATTGGTGACCTGCTTGGCACACTTCAGCTTTTCTGTAACTATTTGAAATTGAGCTGCATGTTGCAGATAAAAGCAAACTTTTTATTAGTATGTGTATAAACCATCATACAAAATTGTTAACTGTATCACAGACTCAACTTATTACAATTAGAACTATATGAATGCAATATTGTGACCAAAAAAAAAAAGTGTTGATCTCTTGGCAAGTAGGTAAACCATTTCAATAGCCGGAAACAACTTTTACAGCCACTCTTGTCTTTATTGAACAACATATATTTCTCTATTTAATTAACCCTTACACTATGATAATAGACATATTTCTTAAATATTTTTTTTTATTACCAATAAAGCAATATTAAATACAATATTCAGTTTTGAGTCAGCAAAACACACAGTACATGCAACCCTAAAAACACAGTTAATAGCTATTTACTTTCATAAATCTGCAAAAGAAATAAAACTCCCTTTTTACCATACCCTCTAAAAGGGTTATTCGAAATCAACTATTTTTATGCTTAATTATCTTTTCTTTGTTGCCATACTTTTTCATCCTCTGCGAATGCCTTTACTTCTCTCTCTCACTCTAAAACCTAGTTATTGAGTTTCCTCTCTAAAATCCATTCGGCCAATTACTGTGTCCGATTCCAACATTTTGTATATATTTTTATCCTTCTCGAAACCACGTGAGTTTGGATTTGTAGCTGTTTATTAGTCTTTCGCTAGTTATTCTGAATATGTGCTCATAGAATTGATGGTCTTCTTTTTCTTATTACATCTGTTAGTTTTCAAAATATATTTCTTTGATCTTAATTTGTATTGTAATCCTGTTGTGATTTTAGGCTCTAATAATTATCTCAAACTTCTTCGTTCAATTTTGTCTAGTATTTCAAAATCTCCAATTCTAGCTAGTTTAAGTATTTTTATTGCTTAAAGTACTTCTGGTCTAACAACTGTTTGGCAATGCCTTGGTTCATTAGTTGAGTATTACAGGATGGTGATTTTTATCATGCATGTTTGTTTACTTTAAATCTAGATTTTATTTCAACATTTAGTTCATACATAATTTACTTTCATTAAAATATTTTCTTGCTGCTTTTGCATGTCCCTTTTTAATCAGTTTCTTTCAGTACATAAACATTACCACATCCTCCTCCCACCCCTCCATTCTGATAATACTGGTGAAAATCACAATTCACTTATGTGTTGTTGCAAGGGTGCCTATGAAAGGTCTGTCACATGGTTGTATTTTAGCCCAAAAATTGTTTCTTTTTAGTTTTTTTTGTTGCTCTGCCCTCCACCACTCAACTTTAGTGAGTGGACAATAGGTATTAAAATATTTTGCAGTATTATTATCCTCATTTTTAAATTTACAATATACATTTGGCACAATACATTCTAAAATGTAAAAAACAGCATTGAGGGATTCAAGTCATCTCGTGGTGCAGTGACGTCTGTTTACAATACAGTTAATGCTTTAAATATTTCTGCAATCAAAACTGATATTTATGATGTCCCCTTTTGAGAGCTGTAATGCTCACCCAACCACGGCTGGCTCTCTCCCTCAAGTAGCCGAGTGAAAATAAAAATTCCTTCTTTTAATTTTGAAAAACAAATTGTTAACATCTAATCAGAACCATCGCCGACTAGTGCTTAGACAAATTATGAGAGAGTTTAATTTTTTTGCCATAAAACCATTTTCATCAAGTGTTTTTATTAAGTTGCCTGTTTGCTTGAAGCTAATCCTGGCTATGCCCTCGCTCTGGTAGTAGTTTGACAGTACTGGGAGGCGAAAGTATTGTTATAAACGTATTGTCACGTGTTCTCGTAGTGACATATTGACTTTGCCAGTGTGAGTACTGCACAGGGCAGTTAAATTGACAGTATGCTGCTGCAGTGAATGTGAGATGGGCTGCTCTGTAAACAATTTCTGCCAGTGATTCGTGTGACTTGTCAGCCAGCTCCTTACAAGGTTCATATGGATATTCATTTTTTCTGCAACGTTAACCAGCTACTGTTATAAGGGAGAACACAATCCAAGATAACTTGCAAAAATATTGGGTGGTTTTTGTGACAAACTTTTCTGAGATATCAAAATGTTGGTGATATTGTACAAGTGGGAACGGTGGAAGCAGTAAGACTGTCTTTGCCATGTTGGGCTCTAGTCTGCATTTCGTATAATGTGTAGAACTCTATGAGGCTCTGCAAGAAGTGTGAAAATAGATTCTCTAAGTTCCTGCTCTAGATCAGTGGAAAACTGATTGGCTGATTTTTATGTTTATAGCTAAATAGTTGGCTTCTTTAAGTTGGTTAACAGTTTACAGTCAATTTTGAATTCTAAGAAGATGTATGGAACATAAAATAGAAACTAGTGCATCATTGCCTGAACACAAAACAGTAACATTAAAAATTAGCAATGATCTTTTGTAAATGATCCAGAAATTGTAGGATATCCTTTTAATAACTATTTCTTGACACTTGAAGTGCTCAACAGCCATTTATTTGAGATTCAGATTCCTCAACAATACTTAGATCTTCAAAAGCTGAAACTACATACAAAACTAATATGTGTGTTATAGGGAACTGCAGGTGGATGGCTTAGTTCCCATATGAACTGAACAACTTTTACTTATGGCTTTATGTCTCATTAACATTGATGTCATTAGAGGTGGGAAAGAACCAGCACAAGGAAAGAGTAAGGGTAGGAATTCAGCCATGGCCTTTTGAAGGAACCATCCTGGCATTCACCTGGAGTGATTTCAGGAAACCATGGAAAACCAAAATATGGATGATCAGTTGAGGATTCAACCTACATCCTCCCAAATGCAAGTCCAGAGTGTTACTGCTCACCCACTATGCTCAGTTCTAAATTCAGTGATGATACTTCATCAGATTGGGAGAAAATACAATGTGGCATACCACAGAGCCCTGACCTAAGATCTTGTTTGGCCATATTCCTGAAAACTTATCCATAAAGATTAATTGTGGGTACATTGATCCCATCAATCTCCATAGAACAAAACTGATCTTTTGAAACTGAATTTGGTGCACTCTTTCATGAGACAGTATCTGACTGATAAGTGGGGGGGAAATGGGAATGGTTCAGAAGTAAAATGTAAGTGAAATATTCTAATTAACCATATCACTTTTCTTGCTTTATGTCTTATTGTCGAGGTTATTAGAGGCAGGAAAGGACTAGTGGTAATCAATGGGAAGGCATTTGACCATGGCCTTTTGGAGGAACCATTCCAGCATTTGCTTGGAGGACACCATGGAAAACCGAAATCTGGATGAACGGACAAAGAATCAAACTGCCATCTTCCTGAATGTAAGACCAGAGGGTTACCACTCTCAGTGCCATATGATTTAAGGCAGAGTCAATTATAATAAATGTTGATGAAAAATTATATAAAATTCAATACAAAAAATTATGGAAAAATTTGCGTACAAATTAAAAAAACAGTATAATTTTATAATCTATTAAAAATACTTTGCAACTCAAATAATGAGAAACTTAACTGGCAAGAACAAATCAGATAATTTCTTAACTAATAAAGTAGTGCCACCTGTGCAATTTATTAGCAGATCTGGAATCTATGGAACAGATGTAAGTAGTCTTATTTTTTCATTGTCGAGTCTTATAAGATTTTTTTTGGAGAAACTCTTGACAAAGTAAATTTTTCATAGAACAGAAAAAAGCTACTGGGTGGTGTGGAGGGTAAAACTAGGAACTCTTGCAGAGACCCCTCTAAGATCAACACTTACAATGATTTGTCAGTATATATTATCTTGTTCACTTTGCCACAGGTACATAGTTTAAATACAAATGGAAATAATTAGCTTAAAACAATTTTAACTAACAAAACAATGTTCTCATTCTTCTGAGACACTGATTTAATAAACTTCTAAGGAAATAAAAGTCTGTAGATAAGACGTATTTAAAGAAAAATTGGCAAAACTGTTTGTACAAGATAACCTTCACAAAATACAGTTGTAAATTGTAATGTTTAACTTATTGTATTAGAAAGTTTTAACTATGATTATTATTCATCCTATACGATATATTTATGTTAATTATATGTCCCACATCCCAGAAGTCTTCCTCAGCAGAAATCTATGGACAAGGGCGAGGTAGCATTATCGACTTGCATTAACTATCATACACTGATTTGTATGCAGATTGTGAATTAAATTGATTTTACTAACAATTAGTAGCAAGTCATTTTTTTAAAAATCGTTCATTTAAGTTAGGAAAAATTTGTAAATTTTGCATGTTAAGCAAAACAGTAGAAGAAATTTAGGAGGCTTTGAAAAATTTTCATAATTTTTTTTAACTGTTTTGTAACATTTTTCTTCACAATTCAACACTGCTTAGTAAAGACATCCTCAGAAAATCTTACAGGCTGAGAAATACGAATCACTTTTAGAGGATGTTGTCCTGATATTGCAAAATTACTTTACTCATGTTATTGGTACAGATATTATGTCAACGTAAACTACTTGACACTAATCGTTGGTTCTTACAAGTTGCTATTTGGTCAGACCGTGACCAGAGGAAGTATTTGTGCTGCAGCCAGTTATTTTCTTTCGATGACATTTTAAACTCTGGTCTATATGTACAATTCTACACAAAACGAAGAGAGGTTGATAGATTTAATCACCTGACAACTACTGCTTCTGATTGCAGTGGTACTTCTCAGCCAATATCTTACATTGATCATCTTGACCCCGGCAGTGGGTAGGTGTCTCGCTTACTTTGAGTTGCAGAGATGCCCAGTTCAAGTCTGGCTTATGGTGAATGGTTTTAATTATTATTATTATTATGTCCAAAACAACTTCAACATAGGCAAAGCATGGTGCACTGGGATCAATTCCATCTCTGACAAACATGCACTAATCCAAGATCCTAGACAACAGCCTCCTGGATTCAACCTTCCTAGGAAAACCTAGATGGCACTGAACTGAGTGAGAACAGGCTACTGGATGTACATGTGAGGAATAATGGAGGTTACAGTAGATGCAACTACTGGATGTACAGGTGGGGAATGATGGAGAACCCTTGTTGCGAGTGCAGTAACTACCAGCAAACCGTTCACCACATCGCCCTCTTAGGTGATACAGTGGTACAATACATTAAATTCATGAAGCAACCACAGAAGCAATTGAATGGCTTGCAGTCGTTGGACAACAATCTGTAGTAACATCCATATTGTATTTCTTCTGCCATACAAAATAAATTTAAATTATTATTATTATTATTATTAGAGTCATTAGGTAATGTTCGTTGTGTACACACGTTCCGAGCCTAATGGCCCATTTTTCAACTTGTGGACAAGGCAGATGCCGAAATATTGTGTAGTAGTTTGTCAGCATAAGTGTTCCCTCTCATCGCATCCGTCCAGTTTGGTATGTGGTGGGTTAATTTCCCTTTCTTTTCTTATTTATATCGCCTAGAAGCTGCTTCCATTTTCCTTAGTTGCATTATTATTATTTAAATTATTATTACTAGTACTACTACTCCACGATTCACTAAAAGTGGGTGACAGATGGTGCTACACCAGTCCTAACATGTAACCATTTGTGCATAGGAAGGGACATAAGGGATATGGCAGGAGGCGCCCATGGGCTATTTTGAGGAACCAGGAGCGATCTGGGAAAACCCAGATCAGGATAGCTGTAAGGGTTTATAGATACCCACTCATACCATATAGCATAGTTCTCTCACTCAATAATTCCTTTCTATTCCACTACCTAATCGCTCATGGAAATGAATTTGTTCTGGCCCCAATTTCTCTTATCTTATTTTCTCGGTCATTCATAGATATGAATATAGCTGGTAGTAAAATGTGTTTGCTATCATCCTGAAATATCTCTGTCATGAATTTTACAATCAGCTTCTGCCGAGGGCAACGCCTTCGGTGTTCCAGGTCTTCCCAATGCAATTATTCAACATTGCACTTCGTTTTCCCTCCAGCTACATATACCTGTAACGAATCAGGTGTTGTATTATCCTTATAAAAGAAAAATAATCACGCTGATATGAAATGTACACATCAGAAGAAACGCAAACACACTGTACTGGCCGTTGGCTGATCTTGCCAAATGCCGATTAAGAAAAAAGTTTATCATTACTGATAATTATGAAAAAATGGAAATGGTGGCACTTTCTCTCATGTTACAGCTAGTCACGTTTGATAAATTAATTGCTTCTTTTTGTGGAAATGTGTACGGGAATAAAATAGAATACAATCGAGTTACACTCGCATCAGTCTGCAACTGCAGGTAGTGAAAGCTAGACTCTGCAAAGAGCTCTGAAAGCCATCAGAGTGCAGCTACACAACCTCAAAAGCCCCAATCCCAAGTTAATAGCATCATCCAGTACTCAGGGCCGGCCCAATCACATAGTGAACGGAGCATGTTGAATGGTGAGAGGAAGCCACCAAAATTTGTCGAAAGATATTGAGATACCAGATTACTATTTTGAATAACATTCATGAGAATAGCTATTGGAGGACTAGGCGGTACGGTGCACTGGGGTCTCTAAGCTCAAGGGGTTCAATCTGAGCTCAGGGGAGCCCCCTAAAGGTCAGGAAGCCCCAGCAAACCACACAAGATTTGGTGAGCTAAAAAAAGGGGTCACCCATCTGGCCTGGGGATCCAATATATATATATATATATATTTTGCACCGGGGCCCCTTGTTAACCGAGCTACATCACTGGGTGAAGGTGGTATTTTTTAGTATTTCTAATTAATTCGGACATGAACTGGCACTGGCAGAGCAAGACTTAAATTTGATGTGGACAAGATAAAGTTTGCAAGGCCCAAGGGAACAAAATTTATAAGGATTTTTTGTTGTTGAAACCTTCAAGTTTCTAATCATAATTCATATTTTCTTCACTGTAAAAAACTTATTAACTAATAAGCAATGGTAAGGAATTAAAGAAACACAAATTTCTTGCTTTTAGCCTTAGTGAACTCCAAAATTATTATATCAGAATTCAGATTAAATGCTATATCTGCTTCAGTTAATGAAACTGGGCAAGATGAAACTCTTTGCCAACCCATTGTACTTTTGGATCCACGTCAATACGTCAAAACCTACAATTATTGTCCTATCGGTATGAAATTTGATACACACATTGCTTAGGCGATAATATTTGATTTAAAGTGTATAACGTAAGCTTCGAATATGTAGAAATGAGGAAAAATCGCTCGAAATGTGGGAGATGCATACATGTTATTACGCAAGGAATACACGTTAATAGCTGTTGACATTTATTCCATGTGTTTCTAATATTGTGTATTGAATAAAAACTGCTTCCCACATGCAAATTGGCGATACGTAATAAGTAGAAAATCATGTAACATTTACGATTTCTCTGTGCGGGCTGACATATTGTTTTTCAGTGCTAAGATATATTGCATGGCAGCCTACCTTACAGGGAAAAACATGGCATCTACCGAAAGGAATGTTTGATACACAGTATTTAAGTTGGATTAATTTTTTGCTAATGGCAGTTGTGGTTAGGTTGAAATGCAGCCTGGACCTAGAATTAAGAGTAAGAAACACACAGAATAAATATCGACATGTAATAACGTGTATTTCTTGCATAATAACG